>APFE031755565.1:0-28070 GCA_000404065.3 Pinus taeda | reverse complement strand
GAAATGGGAAGTCATATCTATGGAATACATTATAGGATTGTTGAAGACATCCAAACAACATGATTCCATTATGGTGATAGTATATAAGTTCAGCAAAGAAGCCCAATTTATAGTTTTCGAGTCCACCCACAAATCCATTGATGTAACTCAAATTTTCATTAAATGAATATTTAGATTACATGACATACCTAAGAAGATAATTTTAGATTGATAATTTCAATTCATATAAAAAAAATTGAAGGCATTGTTTTCTATCCTTGGGACTTGTTGAAGCCTCGAAAATCATTGCTACAACATGGGGGAAAACCACCCAATCTGGACCTTGGTTGGCAACTCCTTTTCCATTTGGTGTAGTGGCTTCGACTAGGGATAATGGGACCATTTTCCCAAAAAATATTTTGATAGTGTTGATGGGGTGATATATGATGTAACGAGGGGATGATTAAGCTAATTGTAATCTAATATAAACTATTTGAACACATGCGTATATCCTATTTTGAACACTATTAATCTATAACTATACCCGGGAATAAAGTAAAGTATGCGATATACAATAATGTCCTACAACAATTGGTAATAAAGATCATTCAAGTACAATAAGAAGTGAAATTGTTTAACAATAATCATTTTGGATAAACAGTTAGCCAAAACAATTGTGAAATATATATCGACTATAGAATCATTCATATATTCGATAGAAAATTAAATCCGACACCATACGAAAGTGCAATAATGCTAACAAAAATTCAAACTTTCATACATAAAACAATTGAAGAAAAGTTATTGCCTGATACATAAATAAAACAAACTCACAAGATAAAAGTACCATATATGATAAGTTCTTCTCATGTGTTACAGCAATATCGAGCTAATTCAATATCAATCCAACATCATCTAAGAGTGAAAAAGTGAAATTTCAATAGAGCATGCCAGATATTCAAAAGAAAATAGATCATGTTCCATTCATTCCACTAGAACCTCCTCAAATGTATAGAAGTGAATGTTTTGAAAAATGTGTCTGAAAAAATTTCTGGACCCCTCTCTAAATGCATGAAAGGGGTTTAAATACCAAAACTATAGGTCCTAAAATATATTATTACAAAAATAGATGAGGAGGTTTGAACGACCTTCCTCAGATTATGCTAAATAAAACTAAAATAAAAATCAAACAAAGTGACTAACTCCTTTGTATTTCATCCTTAAGATCGTAGATATCTATCATTGTTTTGAGCTATGTCGGTTGGCCAATCACAGATTTCAACTGTCCAGTAAATATAACATCTGTCATTGCTAGCACCATTTTTTGTGTGGAGGTAGTTAGGAATCACAAGGTCATCCACTAGGTGTATGGTTTGACTAAGAATTTCTAGTATGCTTCCCAGTTCAGCTTGCTCATTTGTATGATCACCTCCTCCCTTTCCTTTGCTACTTGTCTCCATTGTTGCTCTAGTTGATTGATGTTTGGAAGTAATCCTGCTATAGATTTTGCATCCAGGTTGGCGCCATATATATTTTTGATAATGGCTTCAATGATGTTGTTTGTTGCTGTTGCCGCAACTGCCATTTCCCTTTCTTCTTGCTTAAGTCCAGAATCCCAGTTTGCAAAAAGAATTTCTTTATGTGATTCCTCCAGTTTTGGCAAATCAGCCTTTCTCCCATCTTCTGATTCTTACCAGGTAATAAAGTCAGAAATCCTTTGATGGACTTCATCATACTCAAGTCTCATGTTAACGACTTGGCTTGTTAGCTTATAACTGATCTCGCAATAATGACTTATTTGCCATATTTTCTGGCACAAAACTTCCTTTTGTTGCATTAGTTGGGAGTTGAGGTTGAGTGCTTCTTTTACGAATTGATCGATTTGCGGACTATCTTTATACTTATCTGTCATAGCTTGAATCCGTGCATCCTTTTATGCTAGACTAGTTTGATATTGTATTTGCATCTGTTCAAACTCCTGTTGTAGTTTGGCTATTTGTAACTCTACTTGTTGGTTAGATTTTTCTTGCTCTAATTTTTGTTCCAACAATAGGATCTTTTGTTCCTTTTCTCTCAACATCATTTGGACCTCTGTAGCTTTATCAATAGTTGCCATAGCATAGGCTCCCACAAATTGTGATAGACTCGTAAGGTTCTCAGATGGGTCCATGGGGGAATATTTCCAAACAATGCCCATTGGTTCGTTGTCGGGAGTGGTAATAGTTGCAACATCTAAATTTATTTTCTTCCTCTTCCTTTTGATGACAACTGTATTGGTAGGTCTATAAAACACATCTAATGGACGAACTTCCGCAATTCTCAAAATAATTTCAGAAGTGGGGGTGGCAGGAATGAGCTCCACATCTTGAGAGCCTACAATTTTCTCCACTATAATTTCTTGAGTTGATCTGAGTTGTGGAGTCTATATCTCAGATGTTTGTTCCTATGTATGGAGCTTCTTATTAAATTCTCCCTTTCATTTTCTAAATCAAAAACTGGGAGTTTCACAAATTGAGTGGAAGTAGAGGGAATTTCAGCCTCTTTGTTTGTCGAGGTTTGTTTGAATGATTTTTTTGTGGTTCTAGTTGTGTCCCTTTCGAACTTTCTATTTTTATTGCCCCCATTTTGAGACTGTAGCTAGGAGTACTCTAAATCGCGAGTAGACTTCTCTTGGGACTTTACTTCAAAATTTTCTTTGGAATTTTCTCTTGAGCTTTTCTTTAATCTTACATTGGGAGTTGGCTCCCTTACTGTTTCAATCTATAGTAGGTCCAATAGCATCTGTAATAATCTCCTTTCCTTATATTTGTGGAAGGCTTCAATATCATCTGGGGAAAAAAGTACGGATGCCATATGCGCCACTTCTGAAAACATATCTTTTTGTAGGAACAGGTCATCAAAGGCATCTTCCTCATGGGTGAATGGTTTCACTTTCACCATAGTAGTGAATTGTTTGGCGGTGTCATTTGGGTCATACCGTCTTCTTGGGAATGTGGTCAATTTCAGAGAGTTCATAATCTCTACTTCCTTGCATCCATGCCCAAAATCGTGCAGTGCAAATGCACCATATTGCAATGGAAATGTAGGCCAAATGGCCTTTTTATATTCCTTCAATCCTCTGCTCAGGCCACCTTCCCCTGTTGTTTGGTAGGCTATCTCCCTGGCCATTAACTTGTCAGGGACATAGTATGGGAGGACATGCGGTGAAACGATCCTCTCAAATACTCTGATATATGTAAATGTCTCCTCCCCAAACCATCTAGCTATAGGTAGGATATCTACTTCAGCTTCTCTAGAAAATCTAGGGGCATTCCTATTGTAGACTTGTTTATGAATAGGCAGCATAACTCCTTGACAAATTTTATAAAAATGGGGGAAAAAGTGAGATTCCCACATACTCTTATGATATCTATGGATAGGAAGTAGGTCTTGCACAATCCAATTCCATCCCATGATAGGAAATTTGGAACCAAAACAGATAACATCCATTACATAGGCACTCATGAAAAATGGAGGGTAAACCCTTGAAGAGATACTCCTCTTTCTCCCATAATCCATTATGGCTTTCGCCAAATTATCAGAAAAAAAATTGGGCCTAATTCATTATTGTTGCATTTATGGCTACATTTATTAATGGCAACCATTCTAGGGAAAATTTGGCACTATCAGGCTTGCCGAACATTATACATAGCATGGCTACTACAAAACTATGAGGGGGAGAGATAGATGTTGTAGAATACATACCCGTCTTGTCCTTTTTGATCTTGTCTTCGTTGTCAGTTTAGATCTGCGTGAGATCTGCTGGGTCTTCATTCTCCTTAGCAAATTTCTCGAGGAATTGTTTATTGTAGAGATTATGTGGCTCTAGTAGCTTGTACATAAGCCGCATTTTATAATATCGCAGGGTTGATAAGGTTTCATATCTTTCTTAAGGGTTTCCAATGCGATGCGATAAGGGTGAACATGTCATCGCAAGATCACATATCTCATGGTTAAAGAAACTTTGTGAGGGTGCACTCTTTGCAAGTGGCGATATACAATGTGGGCCTTACTTTAATAAGAAATATTTTAGGACTTAGTTCAAATGAAAAAGTATAATAGTTTCAAGGTTAAGAGTGGTAATCCCTTTTGATATTTTTTTCGCAAGTTTTGGTCATTAACAGGGCTTTTGACATGCTTGATCATGCGATATGCGAAAAGGTGAGCATTTGTTAGCTTTTCAAAGGGTTTTGTCTTGATATCTTGCTTTATTCCCAAAATAACAAGAAAATGCCTAAATACTAAATTTCTTTTTTTGGAAGGATTTTTTAAGGGTCCCCATTTATTAATAGAATATTAGCTAGAATGTTAACAAATGGGGGGTTTGTTGAATAATACAACAATTGGCGAATCGCTGGAAGAACCAGTTATCTTGGATAGTTTTTTGAAATTTCTAAAAACTTTCAAAATAAGGTTGTTTAGAAAATAAAAATACATGAAATATAAGATAAGTGACATTACTCTCAATCATAAAAACAACATCTACCTAATTATCATTCTTTTGATCATCCTTTTTAGTATGAAAGTTGTTTTGTCTACATGCGTCATTATTTGGTTTTAAATATAAAAATAGGGGGACTCTCACAAATCATCTTTTAGGTGTACTCAGTTGTCATAGGTAGAGCCTCTAGTGCCAGCAGGCATTCATAGCCTTGACAGGGTTACCTTTTAACCAACAGTGATTCAATATCCCATCTAGATAAGAATGAAATCCTTAAAGATAAGTTCATATTTGTATACTTTTTATTCTTTTCTTTTTTTGTAAACAATTCTCTTTTCTTTAAAATTTTCATTTTACTCCTTAAAGGCTATTGTCTTGGTTTGGTGACCAAAATTGACAATGCCATTCACTTGTTGTAACTTAGCTGAACAAGTTGGCTCTTGATGAGACCCCTTGTCTTTTGATTGATACAATCTCAAGCCATTACCCTGTTTTGATATGCAATATCGGTAATGTTAGCTAGTTATTTCCCTATGCTCATGGTAAGCTCACTCTTGATAAGACCTCTTATCCTTTAAGTTTTAAGCATATTTCAGAATTACACTCTAAAAAATGAAAGCTTACTAGATGGGAAGAATCATTGACACCTTATAGGTTTTTGGATGACAATTGTAGAGTTAAAGATGCTTTTCTGTAGAGAGACTTTGCTTTTTTATAGATACTTTTCTTGACTGATGGTAGAGCAAAGGTTTCTTTATAAAGTCGAGGTTTAGAAAAAAACAAATAATTTCAACAGAGGACAAGAAATTTCAGAGTAATAAAACTTTAACCCATCTTTCAAATGTGAAAGTCATCTTCTTAACCATCTCTACTTATACAAGTGAAAATTCAAAATATAAAAGAGACTATTATTTGTAAAGCGAAAAGTAAATGCTACTCAACTTTTATTTCTCTTAAAAAGTAAAGGCAATAATATACAATAAATAGAATAGGTCATCTTCTATGAAAAATATTTCTTTAGGATTTGCCCATTAACAGGTAGAGATTCTCTCTTACATGATAAATCTTGTAATAAAAAGGTTGATGGGCCTATTTGTTCCACAATCTGAAATGGGCCAAGCCACATTTGTTGGAACTTGGTATGCTTACATTTTTCCTCGTGTGCTTTATCCCATTTCAATACTAGGTCTCCGAGTGGAAAAGAAGTTGAACTTACAAAATTTGCATCGAAGGAAGCTTTGACTAACTGTTGATTATGTGCATGTGTTATTTTGGCCTTTTCTCTTTCTTCTTCAAGCTTACGGATTTGTAATTGTCTCACTTGCATAGAAGAGGAAGGAGTTTCTTCAATAAATTGAACTAGGTCTAGCGCAGGAATAACTAAATTTGTTGGGAGGACAACTTCTTTCCCATAGACCAAATTAAAAGGAGAAGTGCCTATGGAGGCCTTCTGTGTTATTTGATCTGCCCATAGAGAAAATATTAAAGACTTATGCCAATTTTTCTGACTTTGATCAACGATCCATTTAATAATCCTTATGCGATTTTTGTTTGTAGATTCGGCTAAGCCATTTCCTTGAGGATAATAGTTAGTAGAGTATTTAAGTTTGAAACCTCTTTTAAGAGAAAATTCTATCATATCATTGCCTGAAAAATAACATGCATTATCAAACATAAGGGCAGATGGGAGACCAAATCTAGTAAAATAAAATGATCGATGAATTCAATGATGTTTTCAAAGTTAGCTACCTAGCGGAATTTCTTCCACCCATTTTGTGAAGTAATTAGTTGTTGTAAGAATGTATCTATGCTACTTAGAGGAGTGAGGAACGATCTCACCTATTATGTCCAATCTCCATTTTTCAAATGGATGTTCAATGTTGACTGTTTGCAATGGTAATGCGAGTTTCCTTTGTCGGCCAGACGATATTTGACAAACATTACATTTCCTTATATAATTGTGCGTATCCTTTAATAAGGTTGGCCAATAATAGCCAGCATGTAGAATTTTATGTGCCGTTGTATCCCCTCCAAATTATCCACCAGCTAGTCCATCATGGAGTTTTTGCAAAACGTTTTCTCCCTTAGATTTTTCAAGACATCTAAGAAAAACAAAATCATAATTTATTCTAAATAACACACTGATGATTTGGCATTGTCTAGATTTTATCCTCAAAGCCCTATTTCTTTGGTAACTTAGTTGTGTAGGGCCATACCCATTTCTTAAATAAAATGTGATACCAACATATCTAGATTTAGTGTCATTAAGGCTTACCTCGTATACTTGTATATCATCACCTGAATCTTGTAGCACTGATAAGTTGGATGCTCTTGCTAACATTCTGCAAAAACCTTGACCTTCTACAATTTTAGCTGGTCCAATTTTAATGTCATATTCTTGCAGTGTCGTTACCCAATTTGCCCTCTTCTCACCTACATCCCTTCGTATTAATATATTTCTCACTGTTGAGAATGGTACTGTTACCTTTGTGTGGGTGTTGACGAGAAAGGGTTTGAAATGATTTATCAATTTGAAAATAGAAAAAACATGTTTTTCAACATCTGAATAGTTCAATTCAACCCCCATTAAATTAGAGCTAAAGAAAGGAATTGGTGCTTCGGCTTTATCATCATTAACCTATGTTAATATAGCTTCATATGATTTCTCGGAAGCAAAAGTATATAAAATGAAATGATTAGAAAAATTCGGAGTTGCTAAAGAGGGAGCATTTATGATTGCTTCTTTAATAAAATCAAAGGCTTCATGCTCTATATGTCCCCACTTAAAAATAGAATTTTTCTTAATCATGGATTGAAGAGGTAAAACAATTTGTGAAATGTCACGGACAAATATTTTGATAAAAAAATTTAGATCTAGAAAAGATTGCATAGAATTTTTGTTATGAGGTAAAGGAATTTCAGAAATTTCTCTTATTCTATAAAGGTCAATGTGAATCCCTCTTTTGGATACAATGAATCCAAGGAGTTTTCCTTCACTTAATGGAAAGAAAGATTTCTTGGGATTAAGAGAAATTTCGTACCTTTGACAATGCTCAAATATTTGTTTTAAGTCTCTCAGATGATCACAGTGCCTTTTGGAGTATACAGTTATATCATCTAAATAGATTACCACTTATTTATTACCAAACCTTTGAAAGCTATGTCCATGGCTCTTTGAAACGTTGCACCAGCATTGATTAATCCAAATGACATCTTTTGATAGGCGTAGGTGTCCCATTTGGTTCTAAATGTAATCTTTGGCCTGTACTCTTAATGTACTAGAATCTGATTATAACCTGAAAATCCATCCAAGAAAGACATTAGTTCTGAGCTTGCAACTGATTGCAATATCTATACCATAGGAGGCCACGGAAAGTTTTCCTTCTAACAAGCTTTGTTGAGATTGCGGAAGTCTATACATATTAGAATATCACCATTCTTTTTCCTGACTGGGACATGGTTGGAGACCCACCTGGAATGTCTGAGAGGGAAAATAATATTGGCTTTCAACAGTTTATTCAATTCATATTTAATCTAATCTTCTAAATTGGGATGAATATTTCTCAATTTCTATTACATATGCTTTTCATCAGATGTCATGGGGATGGTATGTTGAATTATATAAGTGTCGTATGTTTTAACATCTTCATAGTTCCAAGCAAAGACATTCTTATATTTCTTCAAAAAATGTATGAAGGCTGTGTTAGCACCTAAATCCGCCTTAGGTTGAAAGAAGGAAAAATTCAGGGTAACCACAAACCATGCTCAGTCTGGTAGCTAGCCCTACCAGAACAGGAGAGGGCTCTCTCCAAGTAACACTCAGTGAATAGATAAATGAAAAGGCCTGATATGACTTACAGTGAACTATTTATCTTAGGCTAGTAAGTGAAATACGGATACAAGAAATGATTTTTATGAATGATTGTGTTTCTAGGATGATATGCGACCAATGGACCTCAATGAACAGAGAACTTAATACAAAGGCACGGATTACTTCGTGAGGCAAGATAAGCGGACAACCTAGAAATTTAGTTTAAGATAGTGTGGAATGGAGAGATTGATTAAGAGGGTGAAAAGGGCATGGACAACATGAATCCTTTTCAACAGAAGAATGAACACTGAACATGAAATTTTCCCATAGGCAGAGCAATAAAATTGAATTCTACGTTAGCTAACTTAGAAAATTTCACTGGAAATGAATATGAAATGAGCTATGAAACATAACAAGATACATATGAAACATAAGGGACACATTTTCTACACTCACAACCACATGAATCTCATGAAATAGAACCACTGCCTTTCATTAATCCTCTGTAAAAAATATACAATGCAGAACCAAAGTTTCTTTCCCACAGTCTCCCAGAATTTACAAGCTAACCAACCCTTTGCAAATAGTTTGCATACAATATATAGAATGTGCCATGAAGAGATAGAATGCCCAAGGGTTGGGGAGTTACACTAATCATTACAAAATGAAGGTGGAGAGCCAAACATCAGCTATAGGTGCAGTGCCACAAACATGCCAAATGGCTTGGGTGACCCTTTGCCTTCCTTTGCCACTTGGATAGATGCCCATTTGGAGTGAAAATACTTTATATGCCGCCTTTGGTGCCAAAAAATGAAGTGTATATGAGGGGGCCCACTTATGAAAAGTCGTGAAGTGAAATTTCGCGAAACAGAGGCAATTTGGGCCTTTTTTCCTATATGCGCCGCACCCTTTTCTCTATGCGTCGCGCCACTTTGAGGCCAATTTTGAGGCACTTGCAGGAGTCCAAAAATGTACCCAAGTGTGCACGTTGGAAAGCCTATCCTATCTACTTTCCAACCCAAGTGGAATTTTTGAATTTGGAGCTCGTTGGCCCCTCGAAATATTCATTCTCCCAAGACTGCTCGCTATGTGTCAAAATAGGGACAGTGAGGCCATTGTCTGGGTGTTTTTGACCTCCTGGAGACTCAAATCATGCCCAAACTTCTTTCCTGAGCACCAGTAGTCGTGATTTTGCATGATGAATCCAAAAATGCAAACCATACCTCATTTGGAGCTCCCAATCCTATGCGTCGCGCCGGTGGCACGATGCGTATAAAGAAAAAAACCTATGTTTGTGCCAAAAAAATTTCATGTGACCAAAATGGTCCCAAATTTCTTGAAATTTGGGCTAGATCTTCCTTATCAAGTTTTATGCTGGGCCAAAGAGGCTTCAGCCAATATCTAAAGTCGATCAAGCTCCCTTTGCCTCTTTTTCTTCTTGATTACCTTCCTTAATTTCGCCTTCAAATTCCTGATTCGGGCCTTGCACACTTTGTTCCGCGCCATGTAGTGGAAAGCCATGTGTCTCAGCAAGGCATGGTCCTTGTTGGCCTTATCCAACAACCTCTAAGTGGACGTTCACTTTCTCTAAAACATACTCCCTGTCCTCATTTCTTTTCTCCATAGGTCTACCTTGTGCTGCCATGATGTGTTGTCGGTTTTCCTTAATCAGTTGCAACTCTATCTCAACTTGCCGATCCTGAAGTTGCTTGTTCCTCTGCTCCAGGTATGTCATATTCCATTTGGCTCTCCCATATTAGGCATGCCGGTAACTAATGAAATAGAGTCCGGTGTAAGTGTGAAAGTAACACCAGCCAAAGTAACTTGAGCACCATGCAAATGTAGAACAAATAGGCGAGCCAAATCATGGTGAAATTGAACATTTGCAACCCTTTCACAAAACTCATAGCATGAATGAAACTATAAACAGGACATAGCAAGAGGGCAGGCCTGCAATTCTGCAAGGGTGGTCGGTTCCTCTCTAACATGTCTGTCACTCTTATGAGGCCTCCAGGGTGCCTGTTCTTCCAAGGGAGAGTCACTTTGCATTTCTACCTCATAGTCCGGTGAATGCTCAGATGCTATGACTTCTATGCAAAATACCCTGAAGACAAGATGACTGTTGTGTATGAACTGTGCTTGAACTGCTCTTTTTGGTGTTGTATTTCAATTTCTGCCACCAAGGGAAAAACAAATGCATCAGGGACTATTAGGGATTGCTACGAAGGGGAAACAATATTGAGGAATGAGAATTACTGGGATAATTTTAATTAGGGAGAGGAGGGGGATTTTATATATGGGAATAAGGTTTAGGGTTTGGGATTAGTTATATAGGGTTGAGGAGATTTCAATAAGGGCTAGAGTTTTGGGATGTTGAATGTAATGTAGGATTGATCAACTTGGTGGGGGGTAAGGAAATGAAGCAACAAGGGAGAATGGGGAAGGAGGAGAGTCCTTGGTGAAAAAACTATGAGCTTGGAAACCCTGGCAGCAAATTTGTTTTTGTTGTGTATGAATTTTTGTTTCAACCTTTATTACCCTTACACCACCATCACTCAACACAGATATGGATGAAACATTAAGATGTTGACCCTACTTGGAAAATCCATGCAAACAGATGGCAATTTGGAGAAATTTCACTGAATTTCAGGCCTTTTAGCCCTGTGTGTCGTGCCAGTGTAAATTTAGACTGGAAATTTTCTCCCAGTGCGCCGCACTCTCTATGTGCGTCGCGCCCTTTTCCAGGTGACTTTTAGAGGCCTTGCCGGTGTCCCAATTGGGCGCAGGATAGCTCGCTGGAAAGGTATTGGAGTATACTTTCCAACCCAACTAGAATGCTTCAATTTGGAGTTCATTTGCCTTGTCAAAAGTCAAATCTCCCAAGACTGGTCAAAATGTGCCCAGTGAGGCTGCCTCAAGGCAGAGTGCTGTTGCAATCAACTTTTGAAGATGTTCATCAAATCCAAATTTAGCTCATGATAGCTCATTGGAAAGCTTTTTGTTTCTATTTATCATTTTACTCATCAAGCAAGTCATTTGGACAACCACGCTAGGATAAAACTTGATTGTCCCAAGTTCACTCCAGAGGTGTATCAATTCTCCCAAGGCAATTGTATTTTTGACATTTCTCTAAAACCATGACACCTGTGTAAAACGTAAAGGAGGTTTTTATTCATTGGCCTGCTGTGGACAAAAAAATCTCTCAAGTTTCCCAAATGCATCTTTGATTGCTCAGAAACATCATTTGAGTCAAACATACCCCGATGTGTGGGACAAGGGATTTGTCGAAATGAAGCGAAATGAAGGGGATAGGGGGCTTCTAAATTCTTGAGAAAATTTTTGGAAGTGGGGAGGGATGTTAGAAAGTAGGGGAAAGTGGAATCTTATAAATTAAGTGAGGGGAAGGGGTCCAAAAAGGCAAACACATGCCTAGCCTAGAAAATTGCCAAGTTGTAGCAAGAAACTAGGGTTTGTGCGGAAATGAGGAATTTGGGGGATTTTAGTGATAGGAAGTGTTTAATAACGTACATTATGGATAGGGGAAGGTGTATGAACATCAGGATACAAGTTTTTCCAATGATTTGACCATCCAAGAGAAATTAGCTTGAAAACCCTAGGAGAGGGAAATGAACCTTGCCTGGGCGCAACTAAAGCATGAACAAGGTGTAAAATGACCCAGTGGAACTTGACATGATGATGAAAACCATTTGAATGATGATACACTCAGTTGAATGGTGACATGGAACATCATTTGGACAACTTTGAAAAGGGTAAAATCAAACCCTATACCTAATGCCTAGTGACCAAATTTTGCTTGAAGACTCACTGAAATGACAAAATTTGACCTTGACACCTTAAAATCACTTTGTAAGAGCATGTTTGATCACTGGAGGAAGGCTGCAAATACTGAAACTAACATTGGCTCCAATGGGGGATGGTAGCTCCAACTCCTTGGAGGTGCTAAGAACTGTAGATCTTTGGGTGAGCAGACAATGCCTTCGTCCATTGGGCTATGGAGTCAAACACAGAAACTGACATTATGCAGATGGACTCTGATTGAAGACTCAAAATGAAAACCATAATAAAACCAGACATGACTGAATCCTAACTAACAAACTAGAAAGATGCTCATATTTGAGCTTATTCAGCAAACCTACCCTAATTACTCTTTCCACCACCCGGTCAAGTGAGATGGAACAGCCAATGCAACCAGGTAAGCATTATGGATGATGTTTGATTTCTTCCCAAATGCTTTTTGATGTGCCGGAAAAGGGATGAATCGAAAGGTAACTCCCATGGAAACTTGGAATCAAGTTCACTACTGACAAGCTTGCAAAGCATGAATTGGTTGGATGACTTCAAGAATACTGCAAAAGGATCTTCATAAGCATCGCCATTGATTTCCATTAACACATTACTCCTATGGTCCAAGTAATCTTCATAGCTGAATATTAAACTTTTCCTCACATCTGCACTGTCTTTCTCTGATGATTGCAGCAAGTGGTCAAAAGGATCTTGAATTTCGTGAAGAACCAAACTCTGTTGTTGATTCCAAACAAAACCAAAGCCTCCTTTATCAATCTCCTCATATGACTGCAAACTTTGGTATGGTCTATGAAATGAACAATCTGTTAAACAAGACAATGAAGGTGACCCTTGAGACAGATGATTATCAACATTCTCTTTTGTCTCATGGTTGGCTGATGGAGAAGGAGTTTTACAGCAAACAGAATCTAACACATGAGCAAAAGGATCATCAAAAACTTGAGGAGACTGTTGCAATGTATCTATTGAAACTGTATGACATCCTATTGGCAGTTCATCCTTTTCTTTAGAGATATTACTAAAATTCTGCCTTATCAACTGAAATGCTTCGTAACACAAGGGTACAGAATCCTCTTGCATCATTAAATCATTTATTTCAGCTACCTCATCTTCATCTGTAATTTGACCTTGAATTGTGTTTAGTGGCTGCAAATCTGGTTTTGTATCCAAAATGATTTCATCAATTTTTTCAGGGGAAGATTTCTTATTAACAACCTGCTCAAAAATTTCGCCATCTGTCTCATCCTCAACATTAAAACTGAGAGATTATCGATTTCCTACAAGCTTTTCATTTGAAGATTTACTATGCAATTTACCCCGCAAAAACTGAAATGATTCAAAACATAAAGGTAAGGAATCTTCTTGTATTGTTTGATCATATATGCCAGCTTCTATGTCTTCATGTGCAACCTGAATATTAATGGCATTTGGGGGCTGGAACTCTGAATATAAGAAGTCTGGAACAAAGTTTTCATCACCCTCAAGAGGATCCAAATCAAGATTTTTCGATATCTGATGTCTGATTGCATGGAAATTATCTCTAATGAACTGACATGAATCAAAGAACAAAGGCAAATATCCTTCACTTACTTCAAAATTTGCTGCACTTTCCTCATCGCTTCCATAGCTGATATGCATCGTTTGATCACTATACTCGAGCTTCTGTAAGCGCACTTCCTCATCGCACAAACTAGTTGTTGATTTGTCTGCAATATTAGCTTCTATTTGGAGAGCATAATCATCATCATCATACTGATCAAACTGAGGCAAATCGTCAGTATAAAACACGTCATCAAGCATATATGTCATATCAATAGGTCTTTCTTCTCCAAGATGATCTACAAAACAATCCTTATGACTACTGAGATAAGAAATAAAATGTTTTGGATCAGCCACTTGTTCATGAACGTCATTTTCATCTTTTGCAGTCATTTTCCTCACCATCTCTTCTACTGCACTCACCAAAATGTCAAGCTTTTCCTCTAAAGGTGTAGTTTTCTCTGGATCCACGTTTTTCATCTCTTCTTCTTTCAGCCTTGCCCTTCTAATCAGCAAATGAGCCTCTACATTTACTGCATTGTTTTGCATCTCTTCAAGTGTTGCGACATTCTTTTCTCTCAGCTAAAACTCCATCTTCGAATCAAAGGCACTCAAGTAGTGCAAGAGAACAAATCCAAGAAGGGGTCTTATATCAACCGACATTGAATAATAAACTTGATTAAATCTGGTTGAAATCTGTTGTAATGTCTCCCTTGGTAGTATTTTCAGTTGATTATACTCTTCTACGATAAAGAAAAGGTTCTGTCCGATCCTCCACCTGTCAAGAAAAACTTTGATGAACTGTTGTAAATCTGTGATGCTCACATCAGGTTGGGCTTTGAACCAACTCTTGACTTTGCCTTGCAAAGAAAGAGCAAAAAGCCTTATACTGACATCTTCTTCATCAATTTCAAAAAGATCTAGAAAAGTCTCGACATTCTGCACATGTTGCTCAGTATTGACATTCTTACGTTCACTATCAAATCTTGGCAAGTATAGATCATATTTTTTGGGGAAAGCATGAAGAACATAAGGTAAAACAAGAGGTTTATACCTATCTGGGATTATAACAGTTGTAGGAATATGTACAAGAGCTATGGGCTCAGTTTTGTTTTCTTTAGGCTCATCACTTTGCAGAGAATCATCATAAGATGTAGGAAAAATAAGGAGGCCAAGATCCAAGGGAAACTCACTATTTACACTTTTTGAATAGATCGAGTGAAGATTTTGATCACCTTTCTCATGCAACAAGTTCTGAAAAACTTTTAAGGCAGCTTCAAGACCAGCAAAGAAGTAATTCACAAGAAAGCACAGTAGGTCCTGAATACCTTTCCACTTTGGATACCCGAGCTTTGTGTAAGATCCTTCCATTTTCGCAGAGAAAGAGTTAGTCCTCCAGTGGAGTCACCATGAAGCATCAATTGCTAGGCTCTTCAGTGAATGGAGTCGCCAGGTGAATGATTTCAGTCGTCTTCTGTCTGATCATTTTTCACCATCAACCATCAGATCTGAGCTTGATAGATGTGTCCTGTGGCAAGACAATATACAAGAAAACCATTTTATTTCCCCATTGGAGTCGCCACTATGTTAGCACCTAAATCCACCTTAGGCTGAAAGAAGGAAAAATTCAGGGTAACCACAAACCACGCTCAGTCTGGTAGCTAGCCCTACTAGAACAGGAGAGGGCTCTCTCCGAGTCACACTCAGTGAATAGATAAACGAAAAGGCCTGAGATGAACTTATAGTGAAACTATTTATCTTAGGCTAGTAAGTGAATAATACGGGATACAAGAAATGATTTTTATGAATGATATTTTTCTCGGATGATATGGGACCAATGGACCTCAATGAACAGAGAGAACTTAATACAGACGCACGAATTACTTCGTGAGGCAAGATAGGCGGAAAGCCTAGCAATTTAGTTTAAGATAGTGCGGAATGGAGAGATTGATTAGAGGGTGAAAAGGGCATGGACAACATGAATCCTTTTCAACAGAAGAATGACACTGAACATGAAATTTTCCCACAGGCAGAGCAATAAAATTGAATTCTACCTTTGCTAACTTAGAAAATTTCACTGGAAATGAATATGAAATGACCTATGAAACATAACAAGATACATATGAACTAAGAGACACATTTTGCTACACTCAAACCACATGAATCTCATGAAACAGAGCCATTGCCTTTCATTAATTCTCTGTAAAAAATATACAATGCAAAAACAGAGTTTCTTTCCCACAGTCTCCCAAAAGTTACAAGCCAACCAACCCTTTGCAAATAGTTTGCATACAATATATAGAATGTGCCATGAAGAGATAGAACACCCAAGGGTTGGGGAGTTACTTGAATCATTACAAAATGAAGGTGGAGAGCCAAACATTAGCTACAGGTGCAGCGCCACAAACATGCCAAATGGCTTGGGTGACCTTTTGCCTTCCTTTGCCACTTGGATAGATGCCCATCTGGAGTGAAAATACTTTATATGCCACCTTTGGTGCCAAAACAATGAAGTGTAGATGAGGGGGGCCACTTATGAAAAGTCGTGAAGCAAAATTTCGCGAAACAGAGGCAATTTGGGCCTTTTTTCCTATATGCGCCGCACCCTTTTCTGTATGCATCACGCCACTTTGAGGCCAGTTTTGAGGCACTCGCATGAGTCCAAAATGTGCCCAAGTGTGCTTGTTGGAAAGCCTGTCCTGTCTACTTTCCAACCCAGGTGGGATTTTTAAATTTGGAGCTCATTTACCCCTCCACAATCTTCATTCTCCCAAGACTGCTTCCTGTGTGTCAAAATAGGGGCAGTGAGGCCATGTTTTGGGTGTTGTTGACCTCCTGGAGACTTAAATCATGCTCAAATTTCTTGCCCGAGTGCCATTAATCTTGATTTTGCATGCTGAATCCAAAAATGCGAACCATTCCTCATTTGGAGCTCCCAATCCTACGCATCGCGCCAGTGGCGCAGCGCGTATAGAGAAAAAACCTGTGTTTGTGCCAAAAAATTTCCATGTGACCAAAATTGTCCCAAATTTCTTGAAATTTGGGCTAGAGCTTACTTATCAAGTGTTATTCTAGGCCAAAGAGACTTCGGCCAATATCTAAAGTCGATCTAGCTCCCTTTTCCTCTTTTTTTTCTTGATTGCCTTCCTCAATTTCGTCTTCAAATTCCTGATTTGGGCCTTGCACACTTTGTTCCGTGCCATGTAGTGGAAAGCCATGTGTCTTAGCAAGGCATGGTCCTTGTCAGCCTTGTCCAGCAGCCTCTAAGTGGACGTTTAATTTCTCTAAAACATACTCTCGGTCCTCATTTCTTTGCTCCATAGGTCTACCTTGTGCTGCCATGATGTGTTGTCGGTTTTCCTTGATCAGTTGCAACTCTATCTCAGCTCGCTGAACCTCAAGTTGTTTGTTCCTCTGCTCCAGGTATGTAATATTCCATTTGGCTCTCCCATATTAGGCATGTAGGTAGCTAATGAAATAGAGTCCGTGTAAGTGTGAAAGTAACACCAGCTAAAGTAACTTGAGCACCATGCAAATGTAGAACAAATAGGTGAGCCACATGATGGTGAAATTGAACATTTGCAACCCTTTTGAAAAAAATCATAGCATGACTGAAACTAAAAATAGGACATAGCAAGAGGGCAGGCCTGCAATTCTGTAAGGGTGCTCGGTTCCTCTCTAACATGTCTTCCACTCTTATGAGGCCTCTGGGGTGCGTGTTCTTCCAAGGGAGATTCACTTTGGGTTTCTACCTCATAGTCCGATAAATGCTCAGATGTTATGACTGCTATGCAAAATACCCTGAAGATAAGATGATTGTTGTGTATGAACTGTGTTTGAACTACTCTTTTTGGTGTTGTATTTCAATTTCTGCCACCAAGGGAAAAAACAAATGCAACAGGGACTATTAGGGATTGTTAGGAAGGGGAAACAATATTGAGGAATGAGAATTATTGGGATAATTTTAATTAGGGAGAGGAGGGGGATTTTATATATGGGAATAAGGTTTAGGGTTTGGGATTAGTTATATAGGGTTGAGGAGATTTTAATAAGGGATAGGGTTTTGGGATGTTGAATGTAATGTAGGATTGATCAACTTGGTGGGGGGCGTAGGAAATGACGCAACAAGGGAGAATGGGGAAGGAGGAGAGCCCTTGGTGACAAAAATATGAGCTCGGAAACCCTGGCAACAAATTTGTTTGTCTTGGGTATGAATTTTTGTTTCAACCTTTATCACCCTTACACCACCATCACTCAGAACAAAAATGGATGAAACATTAAGATGTTGACCCTACTTGGCAAATCCACACAAATAGATGGCAATTTGGAGAAATTTCATTGAATTGCAGGCCTTTTAGCCCTGTGCACCGCGCCTCCCATGTGCGCCGCGCCAGTGTAAATTTACACTGGAAATTTTCTCCCAGTGCACCGCGCTCTCTGTTTGCGTCACGCCCTTTTCCAGGTGACTTTTTGAGGCCTTCCCGGTGTCCAAATTGGGCGCAGGATAGCTCGTTGGAAAGGTGTTTGAGTCGAATTTCCAATTCAACTAGAATGTTTCAATTTGGAGTTCATTTTCCCTGTCAAAAAGAAAATCTCCCAAGATTGGTCAAAATGTGCCCAGTGAGGCTGCCTCAAGGTAGAGTGTTGTTGCAGTAAACTTTTGAAGATGTTCATCAACTCCAAATTTAGCTCATGATAGCTCATTAGAAATATATTTGTGTCTAGTTATCATTTTACTCATCAATGAAGTCATTTGGCCAACCACGCTAGGAGAAAACTTGATTTTCCCAAGGTCACTCCAGAGGTGTATCAATTCTCCCAAGGTAATTGTATTTTTGACATTTCTCTAAAACCATGAAACCTGTGTAAAACGTGAAGGACTTGTTTCTTCCTTGGTCTGTTGTGGACAAAAACCTCTCTCAGTTTTCCCAAATTCATCTTTGATTGCTCAGAAACATCATTTGAGTGAAACATATCCCGAGGTGTGGGACAAGGGATTTGTCGAAATGAAGCGAAATGAAGGGGATAGGGGGCTTCTAAATTCTTGAAAAAATTTTGGGAAGTGGGGAGGGATGTTGGAAAGTAGGGAAAAGTGGAATCTTAGAAATTGAGTGAGGGGAAGGGGTCCAAAAAGGCAAACACAGGCCTAACCTAGAAAATTGCCAAGTTGTAGTAAGAAACTAAGGTTTGTATGAAAATGAGGAATTTTGGGGATTTTAGTGATGGGGAGTGTTTAATAAGGTACATTATGGATAGGGGAAGGTGTACGGACAAGATACAAGTTTTTTCGATGATTTGTCCATCCAAGAGAAATTAGCTTCAAAACCCTAGGAGAGGGAAATGAACCTTGCCTAGGTGCAACTGAAGCATGAACAAGGTGTAAAATGACCCAGTGGAACTTGACATGATGATGACAACCCTTTGAATGATGATACACTCAATTGAATGGTGACATGGAATGTCATTTGGACAACTTTGACAAGTGTAAAATCAAACCCTAGACCTAATGCCTAGTGCAAATTTTGCTTGAAGACTCACTGAAATGACAAAATTTGACCTTCACACCTTAAAATCACTTTGTAAGAGCATGTTTGATCACTGGAGGAAGGCTACAAAGACTGAAACTAACAGGCTGATTTTTCATCTGATGTAAGAACAAGGTCTATATTGATATTTTGAGGTTTAAGATCAGTTCCAAGATTAACTAATTCAAACCTCAAGGTTGAACTATGATGTTTTGAGTTGGTTGGTATTTTGAATATGTCCTTAAGGTAAAATAAATATTCCAACTTAACAATATACTTAGGTATATCATTCATAGTTGCTTCTTGCTTAAGCTAGTTTTCATGTTGATCTTCATCAGTTATCTGGTTATCATAATAACCTTCTGATGTCAAAATGCTTATGATATCTAGATCATTATTAAAGACTTTCAAATTGGTGACATTGTCGGGGATAGAAGGCCTAAAAATCAATTCAATAGAAAAGTGACTGGGACTATAATCTCATGGTGGAATGAGCTTGGAGGCCACATTAGCCAAAATATCAGTGCTTGCGTTTTGGAGTCTTGTGATAGGGGAAATATTAAATGTTGTAAAGTGAAAAGTAAGGTCTTGGACTAACGACCGATAATGTTTCAAATGTCTAGATAGACAATGTATAGTAATTATTACCTGTTTTATCACAATTTCGAATCTCCAAACACTTGGAGGTGTTTGATATTAAGGTCGATGCCTTTATATAGGCCTTGAACTAACGCTTCATATTCAACAATGTTGTTTGTGCAATCAAATTCAAGTCTGCATTCTAACATAGTTTTTTCCCCTTATGGGCTAACTAATATGCATCTGGCTCGTACTCCATTGTTGGATTTAGATCCGTTAAAAAATAATTTCCAAAATAAATAGTGAACTATAGGTTTATCTACAAAATTTATACACTTAGAAGTATCTGTTTAAGAAAATTTTTCAACTTGCAATACAACAGAATTTTCCAAGAAAGGTGAAGTATTTGCATTGCAATTTCCTAGAAATGATTCGACTAAGTAGTTTCCAATGATATTGTTGCTATACATGACTGGTCCATTCTCTCCTTCTAATTCTGTAACAATATACTTTTGATTTTTTTTGCAATGAACCCTTATTTGATTTGGCTTTCCATTATAGGGAAGCCACATGTGACACCAATCAGTCTCTACTAAGGATTAAGTCATAGAACTCGGGAATATCAGCTACAAGAACATCAATGACTTGACACACTTTAGGGTTCGATGAAAGTCTAATGGTAACTCGATTAAGTTCCCCTATAACTTCGACTTGGAATCGATCTAGCTGCACAATGCCCACAATGAATTTTTGAGGCCGAACATTATATTTTATACAAACTATTCTTGGTAAAATATTAGATGAAGCTCCAGAGTCAACTAAATAGTTGTGTAGATTTTTGTTGAAAATTTCAAAAGTCAACAAAAATGGAGGAGTATGGAATTTAGCTCTTCCTTTGATTAGAGCAATATTAGTAGGATCGATTATGTATATTGAAGTACCAGGGGGCCTTCCCATTTCTTGGGTAGCTTGAGAGACTACAATGGCAGTAAGAGGTGAAATAGGGACTGCTTTGAGTTCTTTGAGCAACAGCTTCTGTTGATGTTTTAGCTTGCTAAGCTCATGAAAGGTAATTTTTTCCATAGTATTTTTCATATCATCCACAATGTTTTATTCCATTTCGTCGGATACTATCAAGGTCTTAGCTGGAGGTAAAGAATTTGATTGAAGATCAGCATTTTGGGAAGATTTAGATGGAGACTTCTTACTTGTTGTTTTTGCCTTGGGAGCCGGAGATGATATGGTTTGCTTTGGATTTGTTTGAGCTAATCAATAAGGTTTCTGCTCTAGGTCGCAATAGGTAGTGATTCTTGTGTATCTTCATTGGGAAGGATAAAGTCCCACATTCCTTGTAATTTGACCACTTCTTCATCATCTGTTTGTTCTTCATTTGTTGAAACTTTATCATCCTCCATATCTGATTCAACATTTGATATAGTGCTTGGAGGCTTAGGATCAATGGATGGATTCCTTTTGTATGGTCTGAAAGATTTCTTTGAGGAAGTCTCTGCTACTTGTTTCCTGATATCAACCATTTCATTAGACATGGTTTTGAGGAATTTTTGTAAACCTTTAAGATCAAAAGGATATTTAGGTGCTTTTTTCATAGATTCATCCCTAAAAGTCACCTTCTTGGATTTTCGTTCTTCTAAATCATTTTTCTTATCTAAGGCTAAAATTCGCTTTTCTACAACTTTTGCTTCTTTCATGTTTTCTGCCAAAGTTGGTTTGGCAGCTCTATCGACGAAAATATATGTCTTTGAAGGGGGGCCAAAAATGTACCATTCATTTTTTACTTCATCACTGGGCTTGGAAACCATTGGTATTTTATTCAATAGCTTGTATAATCGAGAATTGAATTCTTTGATTGTTTCTTTAGGTTCAGCTTTCAAATCAGAGAGATCACTGAGAAGGGTATTCATGGATCTGTCATCTTGAAATTTGGTTAGGAACTGCTCTTGAAATGCATCCCAAATATTAATAGAACCTGATGGTAATGAAAAGTACCATGATCCTCCTAATCCTTGTAAGGTATAAGGGAATAATATTATAATTGCATATTATTCTACCACTTCATTTAGGTTAATGGACAACATAATTTTTTTTATGTGTTCCTCAGCTGGTAGGCCATTATCAAGATTAAACTTCGAGAGCCACTTTTTGGGATGGGCTAGCAATTGGTGTAAAGGCCCTGCCATCCTTACGCTCCTAGATTTTTCCATGGACTTGGAGGGTTTTGAGCCATCGTTGGTATCTGCGTAGAGGAATATGTTCCAATGGTTGAAGGTAATTAGGTAGAGGAGGTTTGTGCTCCAGTACCTGTGCAAATCACGATCTGGAGTTGTGAGGTGGGTGATTGACCTTGTGATGATATGGATCAAATGAATGAGGATGATTGAGGTGATGATGAGAGAGCCACACTATGGGATTCAAATGGTGTCTTCTAAGCCCTCTCACGACTTCATAAAGGGAATTCGAATGGAGGGATCCCAAACTTTTCACTCTGTGCTCTAGTCCCTTGGAGATGAGGGAAACTAAGAAGTAACTCTATCTTGGGATAACTCATATTCTTCTTGAGATATCGAAATCCCCTGTAACTTATGAATTAGACATTGGACGTAAGTGGTTTTGATAGACGACGAATGATATGGCTTCCTTAGAATTTCAATAGTTGGTTCTAAGGGCATCTTTGCAACTTCTCGCTTAGGGTTCAAAGAATTGGAATGCGATCGAGAAGTTGGAGGTGAGGGTGAGGGAGTTTTACTCTTAGAATGGCCTGTTGGTTTGAATTTACTTGCCATTCATAGTTAGTCCCTCCTTCTAGTGCCAAAATGTTGACCCCTCGAAAATCGTTGCTACAACATGGGGGAAAACGACACAGTCCGTACCTTGGTTGGAAACTCCTTTTCTGTTTGTTGTAGTGGCTTCGAATGGGGATAATGGGACTAGTTTCCAAAAACAGATTTTGATAGTCTTGATGGGGTGATATATGATGTAACAGGGGGATGATTAAGCTAAGTGTAATATAATCTAAACTATTTGAACACATGCATATATCCTAGATTGAACACTATTAAACTATAACTATACTCGGGAATAAAGTAAAGTATTCGATCTACAATAATGTCCTATAGCAATTGGTAATAAATATCATTCAATTGTAATAAGAAGTGAAATCATTTAACAAGAATCGTTTTGGATAAATAGTTAGCCAAAACAATTTTGAAATATATATCGTATATAGAATCGTTCATATATTCAGCAGAAGATTAAAGACAACACCATAAAAATGTGCAATAATGCTAACTAAAATTCAAACTTTCATACATAAAACAATTAAAGGAGCATTATTGCTTGATACATAAATAAAGCAGAAGCACAAGATAAAAGTATCATATATGATAAGTTCTGCTCATTTGTTTCAGCAATATCGACCTAATTCGATATCAATCCAACATCATCTAAGAGTGAAAAAGTGCAATTTTAGTACAGCGTGTCAGATATTCAAAATAAAATATATCATGTTCCATTCATTCCACCAAAACCTCCTCAAAGGTACAAAACTGCATGTTTTGAAGAATGTTTTTGATAAAATTTCTAGACCCCTCTCTAAATGCATGAGAGGGGTTTAAATACTAAAACTATAGGTCCTAAAATAGATTATTGCAAAAATAGCTGAGGAGGTTTCAATGACCTTCCTTAGTTTATGCTAAATAAAACTAAAATAAAATTAAAACAAAGTGACTAACTCCTTTGCATTTGATCCTTAAAATCATAGATATCTATCATTGGTTTGAGCTGTGTTGGTTGGCCAATCATAGATTTCAACAGTCCAATAAATATAGAGTTTGTCGGCGTTGGAACTATTTTTTGTGTGTAGGTAGTTAGGCATCACAAGGTCATCCACTAGCTGTATGGTTTGAATAAGAATTTCCAGTATGCTTCCCAGTTCATCTTTCTCATTTCTTTGATCACCTCCTCCCTTTCCTTTACTGCTTGTCTCCATTGTTGCTTTACTTGATTGGCATTTGGAAGAAATCCTGGTATAAATTTTGCAACCAGGTTTGCGCCATGTAGATCTTTGTTAATGGCTTCAATGATGTTGTTTGTTGCTATTGTCGCGATCAACGTTGCCATTTCTGCTTGCTTGAGTCGAGAATCCCAGTGTGCAAATAGAATTTCTTTATGCGATTCCTCCAGTTTTGGAAAATAAACCTTTCTCCCATCTTCTAATTATTTCCAGGTGATAAAGTCATAAATCCTTTGATGGACTTCGTCATATTCAAGTCTCATGTCGACGACTTGGCTTGTTAGCTTATCACTGATCTCGCAATAAGGACTTATTTGTGAGATTTTCTGGTACAAAACTTCCTTTTGCTGTATTAGTTGGGAGTTGAGGCTAAGTGCTTCTTTTACGAACTAATCGATTTGAAGACTATCTTTATACTTCTATATCATAGCTTGAATCAGCACATCCTTTTCTGCTAGGTTAGCTTGATATTGTAATTTCATATGTCCAAACTCCTACTCTAGTTTGGCTTTTTGTAACTCTGCTTGTTGGTAAGATTTTTCTTGTTCTAATTGTTGTTCCAATAGTAGGACCTTTTGTTCCTTTTCTCTCAGCATCAATTGGACCTTTGTTGCTTTATCAATAGTTATCGTAGCATAGACTCCCACGAATTATGATAGTCTCGTAAGGTTCTCAGATGGGTCCATGGGCAAATCTTTCCAAACAATGTCCATTAGTTCATTGTCAGGAGTGGTAATAGTTGCAGCATCTAACATTCTTTTCTTCCTCTGGCTTTTGATGACAACTTTATGGGTAGGGCTATAAAACACATCTAAAGGAGTAATTTCCTCAATTCTCAAAATAATTTCAGAAGTGGGGGGTGGTATCAACAATCACTGAATATGAGTCATTTTGACCAAAAGTGTAACAATCCCATTAACTACGATGACTAGGTGAATGGAGTGGTTCTTGGACTTGACATGTTGAAGGAAATTGAGAAATAAGTGCTCAATATAACACAAAAATTGAAGGCTACCTAGGATAGAAAAAAGGGTTATGCAGTTTAATGGAGAATGTACTAAGAATTCCAAGTTAGAGAGAATGTATATCTCCACATCAGACTAAGGAAGAGCTCACTGAAATTTGGGTCTTCTGCTAAGTTAGCACCAAATTTTTGTGGGTCATTTATATTTTGGAAAGAATGGGACCAATGGCTTATAGACTAGCCTTACCACCTACTGTAAAATCACAGAAAGTATTTAACATTTATTTTCTTAAAAATTATGTATATGACATTAACGATTTCATTGACTAATCAATGATACATGTGGAATCTGAGGGATAATTCTGATGAGAACCAATGTGAATCTAGGATTGGAGGAAAACGATGATGTTGTCTTAAATAGATGGTGTCTATAAAAACCCGTTTACCTTCACCCACAAATTTGTAAACATGACTATGTGTCACCATAATGAGGTTCATGACTTGATGGAATAGGAGATGGAAAGACTTAAAAAATTAAATGTGAGTTGTAATTGGTGGCTGATTTGAAGAGAGCACATCATGGATACAAAACTATGATGGGGAGCTTGTTGCATTCCTTGAGTGAGCCCATAGCTAACCACTTTGATTTTCAGCAACCACATTCTTAGCTACATTAAATTCCAAACACTACTTGCTGGCCTTCCATAAACTGCATTGACAAGAAATTGGAGACATGGAATTTGATGGCATTGGTAGAGAATTGTGGCCATCTTGATCTCCCTCATGGAGTGAGGACAAGGAAACCACTAAGTTGGGGAAAAGGAAAAGAATTAATGTGGAGGAAGAACAAAGATGATAGAAACATAATATACAATAGAGGAAAAAAGATGCAATGAGAAACACCAAAGATTACAGAAGAAACAAAAAAAAATGGGTTGTCAGAAAGAATTCCCTAGAGGCTAGGCATGGAGCGCATGGAGTAGAGGTAGAGTTTGTTACTAAGACCTATGCTAATTCAGGGTGTTATCCATTGTGTTATTGTCCCAATCCGAAGCAATGTGGATGGCTCTCCTTTGCATAAAAAATGTCTTCTCAAACATGTCCAACGACTTCAAGAAATGCCTCTCCTTCATGCAATATGCAGAGTGTGATTTCTCGTCAAACACAAAATGGAAACAAAGATTCTTCACACAAAACAACTACTTAACAATGAATGTTCTGCAAAACACTCTGAAAGATATGCTCTTCAATGCCACAAAACTAGTGGCTCAATTCTGGAAGGCCACAAGATTTGTGGCTCAACTTAGTCAATCGGGGAAATGAACCTCCTCTTTGATACCACAGTTAAACACAAAATTTGGTCGAAAATGAAATTAACTTTATTATAATAATCACAAAGAATGATGAACAATGTGTACATATTAATACAATATGAAAATCATACAATGTGTACGTATTAATACAATATGAAAATAGTTGATTCAATTTCCAGGTTTTCTTGGACTCTAATAGCTAATCTCATAACACATTAACCCAAATCTCAATCAAAAGGATTAAGTGTTCAACAATATGAACATACGTTGATGACTTTCACATTAAAAGGAAAAAACAATATGAACCTCCGCTAATGACTTTCACATTTAAAGGAAAGATCTAACATGTTGGTCGAAGGCCCATAGTGTGGGAACACCAAAGGCCGTGGTGCCTTGTAATCAATACACCATACCAAGAAAATCGAGAGGCCATAAACTCCAAGGTCAAGGGTTTGGGCCATAGATCGAGGCGTTAGACGTGAAGTTGATTATGTATGAGCCAAATATTGTGGTGCCAACCAATCAACCCATGAGACCTCACTCATCAATGTTGCGCCAAACAATTGGTCGTGAGTGTCGATCCATAAATTTGCAAGTCGTTGGGCAAGGGATTCATACATAATGTAGTAGGGCCGATTGCAAGAGAGCCTTTCCTAGAGTCAAACCGTGCACACAATGGTCGCAAAGGCTATAAATATTTCACATGCTATGTGCCAGGCAACTGGGATGGTGCTTGGCAATTGGGATGAGGGACTTGACATGCTAGGCACAAAATCATCCCTATGGGATCATTCTAGTAAATAGTTGTAGTAGACGTATTTGTTCGTGGGTTGACTAATTGTGGAATTGCAACAGGTCGCATGCAACTGTATATTTTCTTATTTCCATTTGATGTTTTGGAAGCTTGTGGAGCTACAGTGTATTGCCCTACAAGCGATTTATGATGACGAAATCTAATAGACTTATATTTTAATAGGATCATAAGTTAATGTTATTTTGGGTTAGCATAGTGTTACCTTTAAGGTTGAACCAATTCCCTTGGCATGGTGGGTCATTGTAATTAAATAATCATATGCCATTTACTCATTGTATGGCCCATTTGGTATAAATACTTTGAAGGAGTTGATTAAATAAATTGTATGCCTCATATGATGTAAACACTTGAAGTGATCAATTTATGAAGCGTTCACATTGTATGGTTAATTTGACTTACAAGCATTGAAGTAGCTAACATTATGTAATGCTTATCCTAGCTAAAAAACAAAGTATATTTCAATTGTATTCTGCCTTGGGAATCTTAAATGGCTAGAACAATTTTTGACCACCATGAATCACAGTTAGAGATCCTCCACTCTCAAGGATATCCATAGTGATCTGCACAAGCTGGAAAAAACAATGGAATCACTTGAGAGTCAACTTGGCCTACCGTTATAGCTTATTAGACTTTAGCCAATCCGAGAGCCCCCATCCTGGTACAAGAATCAAATTCAGAACTTGTGGCCTGAAAGCTATTTTTTCGCAAGAGTGACAGTTAGATATTCTCCACCCTCTCGAGCATATCTATAGTGATCTGTCGAAGCTGGATAGAACAATGGAGTCACCTCAGAGTCAATCTGGCCTCCCCCTATAGTTGATCAGACTTTAGCCGATCATACAGCCCCTATCCTAGTATAAGGATCAAATTCGGAATTTGTGGCCTAAAAGCTATGTTTTCTATGTTTGGCGTCCCTTTTGTACTTGGCCAACTTGATTTGCATATTAATAGTATGTGTTCTTGTTTTGTTGTCACATTTCATTTGGTTCTTATTTCTTTAAGGGGAGTCCAATTTTAACTTTGTTCTGGTCTCTCTTGCAAGAGTTTGAGTGGTATTATGTAATCTGATATACAATCCTCAACTTTTACAAATTAATGAAAATTTTACCTTACAAAAAGAATTATAGATATATATATATTTTCAAAACCAGAGGGGAAGTGTATGTATGCCTTTGTAGACTGAGCAGTCAAATTGTTGCACGAAAGTGGGT
>APFE031755557.1:104347-121445 GCA_000404065.3 Pinus taeda | reverse complement strand
TTGAATCAACTAAGCATAGATCAATCTGATGGTTGTTCTGGGTTTCCTTTAATACTTCTTCTAAGGACAATGTACTAGGAGTTGGACTTTGGAGTATGTGTTCAATCAAATCAGCTTCATCTGATTGTCCTCCCCCCATGGTTGTTTCTAAGGTATAGAGTTGGGTTGAATAAAATTCACCTTCTTCATCCTCCTCCAGCCATAAAGGTAAGTCATGTTCTAGAGATGGTTGAGTAGGAGGGCATAGGACTAACTACTTGGACATATGCCCATTTTTTATGGTCATTTTTCCAGCGTTACAACTAATGCAGACATCGACAGTGGCTTTGTTTGATGGGATTTTGAACTAGTTATGAAAACTTAAATGGGGTTTTTATTTGTATTAAAGATTAGGTGGTGGAATCCTTGAAATGGATGGATAGAATGATGTCTCTAGACCATTGGGCATATGGAGTCAAAAGAAGGGAAAAATAACTAGATCAAATCACTAAAGGGAATGTTCAAAGGGCAAGATAACAGAGTAGAGTGTAGGTCTTTAAGCTAGAGGGATGGAAAGGTTTTAATAAGGGTGAGAGAGCAATTAAGTATTCTTAGATCGGGATTGAAATGAGGAACAAAGGGTAATCAAAAATAAAGGGCAATTAACAATCCTTTTCTATAGATCATAAAGAAACGACCTAAACTAAGGAGTAATTAAGAATTCCTTAACTTAGATTATCAGTAGAAAACGTATTTGCCTAACTGTTATAACAGAGTGTAATTAAACAAATTCTGATACAATACTCCAGTTATGGCATTCAGATTTAGATAAACAATATGGAGAAAACTTTAAGAGATAACAAAAACGTAAGAAAATACTTTTCTACACTTCGCTCTACACATGAATCCTTTGAAATATCTAGTCTTTATTCATCAATCCAGCTTGCTAGCTTAGTCAATGCTCCAATGGCTTTACAGTATTTCAATCAAGAAATCTATAGAAATGTCTAAGAATCCACCCTACATACTTCAAATTCTGAAGTATTTATACTAAGGTTTTATTACAAATATCTCAAACTAACTTGAGATTTAATCTAGGAAATACAAATATCTCCTCGCAGGAAGATAGAGGCAGCTAATGAACTGCTTTCATGCTATCCCTTTTATTGTGGTATTGCTAGATTTATGGTTTGTTTTTAGCTCTTTATGCTCTTTGTTGTTTAAATCATTATGCTAGAGGCTTTAGTTACTTTTTTGTTTCATCTGATACTCTTTGACTCTGATACTCGTTCTCTCCGATGACCTGTCTTTATCCTTTATGTGTCTTCACTTTTACTGTGCAATTTAACCTTTTACTGTGTTTTTCAATAGCAAACTCCTTTTTTTTATGTGTATTAGTATCGGGAAGTGGATATTGATCAAGTCTCAGTATGTTTTATTTATTTTTCTTCTAACTGCATCTTTGGTCTGGTTCCATTGTTTTGACTGTTCATGCTCTGTATAAGTGTTTCCTTCTTGGCTTTGTGTGTAGTTGTCTTCATCTTCTGTTCTTTGTATGATGGTCTTCTTCTTCTTAATATCGGCTTTTAAGAAGTTTCTAGTCGAGTCTTGGAGTAAACAGATTCTGCGACTAGTATCAGAACTATTTATCCAAGCTCTGGCTTTGGCTGATAACCTGTAAAATTCAATAATAATTAAGAAAATATTGCTCAACTAGAAGGGTGCTTCATAGCTTCATTTGCAAAGGGATGCTAGGGGAAGGGGTCATGGTAGTGTTTTGGACATAAAGAGAGGTTAAGTGGTGTTACAGAGGTTTGGGGTGGCGCCAAAGGGTTTTATGGGTTTACACTGTTAAACAGGCGAAAGGCTCACAAACAAAGTTTTGCAAGTTTAAAGTCTTTAATGGGAAAATTTTCAAATATGGTGTGAAATTCATTTTTACAGAGAACTAGCAATATATCGGATCGGCGGGGAGGCAGTTTTAAGGGTCATCGCACCATTTTTGTGGCTTGGGTAGTTTTTAGGAGGGGTTACCCGATGTATGTCAGAGCTTGACACATAGCCATCGGGGGGTTGGGGAAAATCGCCTTATCGGGTGGGTAAAGGTAGGCTATTAGGTTCAACTGATATGGTTGTGGTCCATTAGATTTGGGTGATTTCAATCTGACGGTAGTCGAGCGGTGGAGTTGCACAAAGGAAATGAATGGGAGTTGAGGGGGGGTGTCGAGGGGTTTTAATCACGGTAATGTTGATTTATTTAGGAATTAATCATGGGTTTAAAAGGATAGGACCAGGCTTAATGAGGGAGTTTAACTCTTTGGGTAAATGTTCGGGCGTTGGGTGAGGCCGATACGGCTGCGCGTCTTTAGATTTGAACGTGGATGATCGGATGGTGGTCGGGTCGATGAAGAAGCACGGGTGAAATGTATGGAGGCTTAAGGGGGGCCCAAAGCTTTAATCAGAAGTAATTTGGGTTTATTTGGGGTTAATGGGTGTCATGCAGAAAGAGTTATTTTTGCAGACAAAGCTAACCTCCCTAGGAGTCTAAGACTCTCTAGTGACAAACGAGACAAACAAGAGCAATCCTTCTCTAAACATACATTATTCTATGAGAAACCAAGTGTTTTTCGATCTTACCTTAGGTCCAACACTTGTTGTAGCAGCCTAGCTTCGCTGATCCAGATGAGCTCCTCTTTCACTTTGAAACCTACATACACTAACAGTCAAACGATTACATAACACCTGAATATTCCATAAAACAAAGCATATTCATCATATAGACCAAGGAGTACATGAAACAATTCATTAACAACAAATCATTGAGAAGAATGGACTTATTTGTATTAAGGAAACAAAAAAGAAACCATTACAACCTGAGCCTTGGTGTTGTGCAAGTTCCTCCCAGGGTCCAGCAAGAGTTTTCCTCTACTTTGACAAGATCACCCACTTCCAATATGACAACAAGAAAGGATGGTAATCTCTCCTCACAAGTTTACAATGGAAGTCCTAATTCCAGCAGCATCTACCCTTTGGAATGTTCAGCTTTCAACCTCCCCTCCTCTAGCCCAAGGCCTGTATTTATAGTGTTCTAGAGGAAGTTATTCAGTTCCAACATCAATGGGATACTCCCTCCTTTGGATGGGGTAGCTCCTCTCTTGATGGGATAAGTTCCTCTATCATAGGGATGCATGAACCATCTGGAGGCGCTCAATACACGTCAAACACTCTTCTAGAAGGATCTAGAAGTGACCACAAGTAACTTTTTAAAGATGAAACTCGCGCCTTTTGACCTTTAGAGGGGTACGCACCCAACCTTTAGCTTACAGAGCGTACAAGTACGCAGGTACAGTGTGTTTGGAGTGCGTACACGCAGGCAAGGTAGAGAGAACCTGCGTACCCAGAGATAAACATGTTTTTAAGTGACTTTCTCTCTTTTTGAAGTTTGACATGAAGAGCAGAGGCATGAGGCTTGACAAGGAGGATAATATGACTATTGATGGAGCCATATTAACTGCAGATAGTCATGGTGACAAATTTTAGTGTAACAAGGCCTCATGGCTTTGGATTGTTCTTGTCCATTTAAGGTCTTATAAAATTCATATAGTCCGATCTGAGAGGAGTCAGTGGTATTATTATCAAGCTTTTATCTAACCAAATGCCCCCACATGGCCAAGGAAGGATGAGCTCTTCCACGCTTTAGAGAATATAGAAAAACAGATCACGGAATCATGTTTTAATAGTCATTGCACGTTAGATTAGACAATTAGATAAGTCCAAATAGCATTCTAGTTCTTTCCAGGCTCGCTGCAAGTACATACAAAATTTTTTTCAAAAATGCAACATTGTTTATGTTAGGAGTAGCAGGGGCTGGAGTTCTTTCCTATATGATCAACTTCAGCTACTAGTTCTGAGTAAGTCGAACAAGTCAATATTGATATGTAGCGGATGCATGGATAGTGTTTGAAAAAATGCCTGAACGGGATGTGGTGTCAAGGAATATTATGATTGTTGGATATACTAAAAATGGGTATTGTTAGGAGACATTAAGGCTTTATGGCCGGATGTAATGGACAAATATAGAGGCAGATCATGTTACCTTTGCCACCTTTGCTAGTGTACTTGGTGCGTGTGCTGGCCCAGAAGCTTTGCAGCAAGAAAACACAGTGGCTTATAAGATGTTGAAACGAAACATATCCAATTTTCTTCAGAAGACAGGTGCAACAATGAATGATGTGCATGCATCAAATGACCAAAGTTCTACATTTTAGTTTGTGAAAATCACAATACGAAAATATTTCAGTCTTGTCATTATTCTTACATTAGCAAGATTTTGAATTTTAGTTGTTCAAGAAAACTATTTTTAGTATGTAGTATGTACTATCTATTTGTCTTCCTTCCCTTTTGTTCTAATGTCTTCTCTCTCAATTTCATAGTCTTCCTTGATTGAAAGAGTTGTGGCTACATCTGATCCCTGACAATCATTCAGTTCAATATTTGATGGCCTTGAAGCTCCTAAACCCAATTTCATGTTGTTCTTCCCTGTACAATAAAAATGGTCACATACCAATCACTATTTCTTTGACAACGACAGTGTAAACACAAGAAGTAGCATAGAAAAATGTCTTAAATTCAAGATATTAAAAGGGATGAATGCAAGGTTTTAGAGACAATTCAGATCAATCAAAAGAAAGATGCAGGAAAATGTGGTATTTTCAAAGGAAAATGGATCATGGCCCAAAAGGGCCTCTATACAAAGACAAGACCTATCATATATTCAATGGATAGCTGCTCTGACATAGAATACTTGTAACAGAGATGGAAACCAAACGGTTGCACCTTGCTTGTTTCAATTTTAACATTTTTCTTAGAATTCGTAAGAAGCTATGCACTTTTGTTTTGCAACGCCATATCATGTGAATTAAAGATTCACATTTGGTTTCATATATTATTGATCTATGAGGTAAACTCCCCTACAAATGCTCACAAGAAATTTATAGCATTTCGTTTGCAGGTATACATGAAAGGATAATTGCACAAATGTAGCCATAATTATAGATATGAATTTTAGTTTGATGATTTAATTCCATGTACCATGTTTAAGTCTAATTAGATTGTTCATGTTCTTGGAAAAATGACTCTTGAGTTTTCATAGAAATTGGATTGATCAGACACTGATGTCTAATCCTCAAGTATACCAGTTTTGTCTCTAGCTCACAGTGAGACATGTGAAAATTAATATTATGAAGCTACCACCTACTATACAATTTCTAATTATTTTGGCCTCCTCCAAGGATTCTGCAGCTCAATATCAAATGTAATATCATAAAAGCGCAGGGGAAGAGCAATGGAGTTTGATTTAGATGTTTACAAGTAAGAAATATGACATAAAATCTACATTCTTGCTCATGTTCTAAGCTTGTGATGTTACTTCTAGCAACTATGATGGATCTCACATAAAATTTTCTGTCAAGTTGTTTTTCTAGAAACAAGTTATAGCAACACCGTCCATGCTTTTCAACAGATTGTGCGCCAGGAGGGCCTCTATGCCCTCTCCAGAGGAGTAACAACTAATATTATGTTAGGAGTAGTAGGGGCTGGAGTTCTTGCACTATATGATGAGCTTCAGCTACTAGTTCTGAGTAAGTCGAACAAGTCAATATTGATATGTAGCGGATGCATGGACAGTGTTTGACAAAATGCCTAAAGTGTCATGGAATACTATGATTGTTGGATATACTAAAAATGGGTATTGTCAGGAGGCATTAAGGCTTTATGGTCGGACGCAATGGATAGCTATAGAGGCGGATCATGTTACCTTTGCCAGTGTACTTGGTGCGTGTGCTGGCACAGAAGCTCCGCAACAGGGAAACAAGGTGCATGGCCATGTAAATAGAAATGGGTTTGACCTAGAGGACCCTGTAGGGAATGCTCTTCTTGCTATGTTATGAATGTCCTAGCTTCTACACATGTTTATTATTCCCTACATTAGTGTTCCTTGGCCTTGATTTATAGTATATTGGAAAAGGTTATGAGATATTTTACAATCTTAAGCCCAATGCACGCCTTCTCATATAGCAATCACATTGTCCAAGATAAATTAGTTTGTTAGATAAATTTTGTATTTTTTGGGTGAATTATGTTAGGGCAGGTAGAATCTACCATGCATAGCTCCTCTTCAAATCTTCTACATGTAACCTTAAATAACTATGCTCGAAATACCGTCTATATCAATGAAATGTGATCGCATGATGTGTCACCATTGGCATACCACCCAACAACACTGCATTATCTAAATTGCTAGCAATACTATACTCAATGTAACCCCTATTCGACATTTTTTTGTAAAATTATGGCCGATATGAAGAAATGAATCAGGGAGAAATTCAATCTGTCTTATGAAAATGTCACTTACTATCGAGGTATGTTTTTGCTATGTATGCACCCTAGACTACACCGAACATAAACCGATACACATCAAATATTTTACTAATCCCCTCTACTTTTGCATTTGTCCATTTTTCTCTATCAAACATGTGCTTGTCACAAAAGGCAAGTAATTGCTTTTGCTTGTAGTCACACTATTTTGTATGAGAAGATTTGCAATTAGCATTACAATAATAAGTGCAAGAACACAGTCCATTCGAGAAACAATGGAAACAATTTGCATCTCTTACAACAATTCCCTTCCTGGTGATCATTGGAATGAGCTTTGTGGCATTGTGGCAACACCCTCAAATGCGAAAGTTCTTGGTAATCTGGATAGCTGATCTAGGCATTTGTTGATGATAAAAAATAAACACGAGTAAAGAAACAAAATTGCATAAATTTTGGACCTCTTTCTTCTATGCTATTGTTTCTTATGTCATTTACATAAAATTTTGACTTCTTTCTTCTATGCTATTGTTTCTTATACAATTGGCTTACGGCGTTTCTTTTGCAACAAGTGGTGCAAAGGCTAGTTTAGAACTAAGTTGTAAGACACCGTAGTATCACAAAATGTAAATTGGTGACACTATTTTAGAAAGATGATAAATTTTAATTATTTAAAACATTTGTTTTAATATAAAATGGATCCAGCGTCTGTGTTTTTTGAGAATTACACAACTGGATGTGTATCGAATAAGTAAAATTGAACCAAAAAATTAAGTTAAACTACACAGATGATATAGAAAAATATGGTTCCTCGCTGCAGCCTGCCATTCAGGATTTAGTTGAAAAAGCTTTACCCTATACTGTACAATGGCTTTACAGGTTTTAGTTGAAAAAGCTTTACCGATAATGTACGATGGCTCTTCGGAGATTCTATTTGCTTATTCAATCCAAGAAACATGGCAGAGTTTATTCAATGTCTTTGTGATGTTTTGGAAATAAACGTAAGCCAATGGGCATTCAAACAAACTATAAGATATGCAGACGTAAAGATAGTATTCCCAAAAGCATCTTTGGTTCTCAACCATCTGACAAACACTCAGCCCTTCCTATGCCTCTAATCGATGCCAAATCCAATTTGAAGTACACAAAGCTTCCCAACCTTGTTTTGTATTTATTTTTTAAACCCAAGAAATCTTACAAAAATCGTACGTAAAGCAGCTCTCAGGCTTGCAAACAAATTTACAGTGAAGAGTATCCTTATCCAGTGTTTGTCCAATGCAAGTTTACAGTGCAAACTATCGTTATCCATTCAAAAGTATTCATTCATCAGAAATTTGAAGGAGCCTTACAATCTGCATGGCCATCTCTGGAGACTGCATAAAGTGGCATATTTCATTTTGTAAGCTACGCTGTGGACAAGAAATCTCGAATTATGTGGCTGATTCCAGGCTCGTAACAACTGCAAGCTGGAAGTTGAATATTCATACCGATTGTCATGAGATATGTTATTGTCTCGCTGACAGAATAGCCCTTCTCCATGTGCTGGCTCTACTGTAATCCATGCAGCTTTCGGTCACCGTCAATGGAGTTTCCTTTTAGGTAGAAGGCGTGTATCGATTCGCGTGCTGAGTATCAAGTTATTTTAGTTAAAAATTTGGTATCAAAGTTAAAATCTAAATTTTACAATTTTTATAAAATTTAAAATTTAAGTAATTATATAAAATATTTAAATAATATTTGTTTATAAAAAAAATGCATGTGAAGAAATTGAATTTTTTGGGCATGTTAGATCCATATTTAAGATGGATCTATGCTAGTGATAAGTTTTAAGGATGTGATCCAATAGTTAGGTGGAAAGGTTTGATCCTCACAACTCTGGTTGTCCAATCTTGAATAAGACCATGTATGCTTAAGAGTTGTTTAAGACATGATTTTTTCAGTTACAAAAAATATAATTCTTTGATGATGTAGAGAGACATCCATGTAATTTGGATATAATAATTTAAATTAATTATAATAATAAAAAAATTAAGATCATAATCAAGTCAAACATCAAATTGGTATATGAGATGTGTTTATTTAAAGTAATTTAAAGAGTGGAAATAATAGAAAATCTGGTACTATTTTGAGTTAAGATTTAGAATTTTGGGTGCTTTAAGAGTTTTTGATTGGTGTTGAATCCATTTCCACTATCAAAAAAATGATTTGAACACTCCTATGGTTAAATTTCTTGAAAAAAAATGATCATGTTCCAACAAGAAATTCCTCATCCAAACCAAATCATCACCTCCTTAAACAACACCCTTTGTTTTTTTGGTAAAATAATAGACCCATTTCTATATAAAAATAAAATTTTAAAAAATATTTGAATTTATGAAACATGATATAGTTGATCATCTCCATGCTAATTGAATTTGTGAAATATAAAATCATTTCCTTTACAAATTTACCTAAAAACTATAATATCACTTTGTTAAGAATATTTCCAATTGGCTTTTTGGGCATTTGGCATTGATAAGACATGGTATTGACCAATGAAACTATAACAAAGTCTATTTTTAGATTAAGAATCTCTATAATAAACTGGAGTTAAATTTCCATAGTTAAAAATCTTGTTCTATGATTTTATATATATACATTTAACTTCTATATTATTTATTTTATAATTATAATTATTTTTAAATAGATTATTAGTTATTTTTTGTTTATGATTTTTTAATTTTAGCAAATTTAAGATGTATCATGAAATGTTGTTTTGATATGAATTGATATTGTATTTAGTCAACAATTTAATTTACATAACTGCACGAGTGCTTAATTCAATTTTTATAACTGCCCATTATTTAATTTAAATTTTAATATAAAAAATGATATGTATTTTTCTTTTTCAAAATGATTAAGTTGATATGTATTATACATTTTGAATTGATACAATATTTATCAACAATTTAATTTATATAACTGAACTAGTGTTTAATTAAATTTATAATATAAAAGTAAAATATATTTGAAAAAACAATTTAATTTATATAACTGAACTGTGTTTAATTCAAATTATAATATTAAAAAGTAAAATATATTTTGAAAATGAATATATATTTCTCTTGGAAGATGATTAAGTTTATGGATTATACATTTGGAATCCTGAAAATAATCTTTTTTTTTTTTTTTTTTTTTTTTTTTTTTATAAAAAAGATTTGTAATGAACATAGAAAAAACCAAACGATTTATAGAACAGAGAAATGAGGAAATCGAGAGGGGTAACCAGTTCATACATTAAGGAGAAGAGAGCACTCTGTCCAAAAGCTTCAATACGAGAATGCTTTTAGCCCAGATTGCTAGAGCTAAGAGTACAATTAGACCGTTGGCAATAATATACAATTATCACCTTTGTATAGCATTCTAATTTCCAGGCTTCTTTGGAGGTCCGTGTACAATAGATTGTGATATTTGGTGAATTACTCTGCAAAAACAATGGTTTCTTATGTTTGGCTTAATGATTCTATAAACATAAACATTGGTTATATAAAACATGCAGTCAGTTATTATAAATCTTACCACATAGATTGTATTTGCATTAGATTTTTGGGCATGCTAGAAAAATTTCATCTTGATCGTGTCATGCAATCTATTTGGAAACACCTGCCCTACATCTAATATGATAGGTCTATTTTTGAACTATATAAAGTAAGGGAAGTTTATAGATATTTAGTATAAAATTTTAATTAATACAAATTATAAAATATTGAATAATTTTTATTTAGGTGATAAATTTATTTATTTTTAAAATAATTTTTCGTAATTTTAATTTAATTATCCATAATTATTAGGCAGAATATTTAGAATATTTTTATTAGTTACATGAATCAAAGATTGAAATTTATCTACAAAATAGTTATGTTTTTCTTGGGAATCAAAACTATTATATTGCTTAAGAAAAAAACATTGCATAAGAGCTTATCATAGTCCATAGGGGAGATCAAACCATAGCAAAAATTGTACACTTCAAAGGACATATTGACAGCTGATATTTACGTAACTGGATTCAAACAAGTCAATGCTAGAACCTTGACCTATCTGGCCAAATACATAATCACATACTAAAAGGAAAAAAGTAAACATGTTACATCATCCATCATATACTCACTGAAATGATTCAAAGTTAGATCCTGCAATTGGGATAGGGTCTGTTGGATCAACCATGGGTCTTGCTACTACTGGAGGGATGTCAAGATGTTGTTCAATCCTTGGCCATATGTGATCTATCATTTCAAACCTACAACCATTGTGTTTCATGTGACCATGAATATGGTCTGATGATTGTAGCAGATCCCCCTTAGAGTCTTGATTATCTAGTAGCATGTGTCACAAAAGGAACTTCATTTTCTAATAAATCGCTACTTTCTCTAGATACTGCCATATCTTGTGTCAAGAATCCATCTTGTCCATTTTTCCATCATGTCAGAATCTGAGAGGGAAGTTCGTTGAGATGAGGCTTCCCCCTCCAACCTGGCCCACTTGTTTTGTATATTCATAAGGATTTGCTCTCTATATCTTGCAATGAAGCCTATTGCTCTATTTTGTAGACAAGAGTTCTCTCTGTCGACATGCTCCTCATAATACACTAGCCCTCTTCTCACTCAGCCTCTCTCTCGCAACATTTTGAATGTAGTCCCTTGCCTTTATTACCGATAATATAGTCTATTTAAAACTTGAAATTTCCAAAGTAGACACTTTTAGGTGAACATTTCAAATCTATTAAATGGATTCATCATCTAGATAAAAGAGTCAAGAAAAAGAATGAAGGCAATAAATATATAAATGCAAGATAGAGAGGGAGAAGGAAAGAAGGAAGAGAAGGGTCAAAGAAAAAAAAGGGTCAACCGACAAATAGAAAAACCTAAACCTAAAAAGAATAATTAAAAACAACACACACAAATATATATAATATATATATATTATATATATATAATATATATATATATATATATATATGATAAAATTAATAAAATTAATTTTTATTTATAAATGTTGAAGTCATACTTAGTATAGATAGATAATAAATAATATTATTTATATATTAAATTATTATATATTAATGCTATAATATAATATTAATTATTCCCTTGGAAAAAAATATAATTAATTATAATTTATATAATAATGGGTATACTAATATAATATTAATTATTACATATCTTATTACCTTTTTATTTTTTCCCAGGAAAAATCGCAATTTTCATATTAATAAGATGAAAATTACATGTTGTAGACGCTTGAAATCATATGCTATAAGGGTGGTTGTTGACATTGTCTATGTGATGTTATCAGTAATTATAATACCCCATGTTGGGAGACTAATAAATTATACATATGATATGTCTCTCAAAAATAAAATATATATATATGAATAATAGAGAATATTATGATCATAGTCATATCTCAAGTAAAACATAAAATCAGGGCCTGTCTGACCCATTCAGTTGATGGTCATCATATGGTCAATGGAACTATATGTAGAATTCATGTTTTCTCTCCTCCTAGATCAACTAGAGCCCCTCTCGCTGGTGCGTGGCCTCCTAAAATAATTCGGCAGAAACCTGGTTGCACTCCCTGTATATATGCTGACAAGAGATATAATCAAATTGAGATTTCAAAAGCATAGTCTCATCCAAAATGTTCTGATTTAATATAATAATGGGTATACTAATATAATATTAATTATTAACATATCCTATATATTAAGTATGACTTACTTTTTTATTTTTTTCCCCAAGGAAAAATCGTAATTTTCATATTAATAAGATGAAAATTACATGTTGTGGATGCTTAAAAGCATATGTTATAAGGGTGGTTGTTGACATTGTCTATGTGATGTTATCAATAATTATAATATGTTGGGAGACTAATAAATTATACATATGATATGTCTCTCAAAAATAAAATATATACATGAATAATAGAGAATATTATGATCATAGTCATATCTCAAGTAAAACATAAAATCAGGGCATGTCTAACCCATTCAGCTGATGGTCATCATATGGTCTATGGAACTATGTGTAGAATTCATGTTTTGGCTTCTCCTGGATCTGCTAGAGCCCCTGTGGTTGGTGCGTGGCCTCAAATAATTCTGCAGAAACTTGGTTGCACTCCCTGTATATATGCTAGCAAGAGATATAATCAAATTGATATTTCAAAAGCATAGTCTCATCCAAAATGTTCTGAAGTGTGTGCATGTGACATGTAGAGTGTTAGTTAAACCAATTTATGATAAGTTTGGAATTGCCAAAAATCTGTATGTGACGACATCCCTTCTCAAGTGAAATTATAGTAAATTTCTAAGTGTAATAAATTGTGCAAAATTATTGGTTTTGTTGTACCTTAAGAAACCAATTTCCTGTCTGTAGAGAAATTGTGCTTAAGACATTAATAAATATTATTTACTATCACTTATTTGTCACTTAGATATATGTTGTGTTCTCAAATGAAGGACCTGGAGACTTGGTTTTTTACTCTCAATACTTAGGTGACAAGGAAATATTAGAATGCCATTTAATTAGCTGAATATGAATGATAAATGAAGAAAGCTTGAAGAAGTTAAAAATAGTATGTTGCCTTACGAAAAAACTACTATCTGTAACTTAGAAGAATTATGAAGGTGAGAACTGAATCATGGGCAATATGTTGTTTAACACAAAACCTACTATCTATGACTCTTGGAGAAGTTAAAGATAATACGTTGCCTTGCACAAAAACTACTATCTATAACCTAGAAAGAAAGCTGAAAATTTCAAGTACAGGAGCGCTCTTTTAAGGAACTTTAACTTTATCTACCTAAGCAAATAAAGACCTGCAACTTCATTACCATACTTGAAGGAAGAAAACATAATATGGCACATAACAGAGAAGTCATAAAATCATACCCAACAAATGCATGGAAACTTCTGATTCTTCATTAATCAACAATTATATCATGAATACAATAGCCTTGTCTTCGAGTTCTCCAAAATTCAACCCCTTCTTTGTAAATTTTCCTCCTTTTATACATTTGTGAAACAATTGTTGATCTCTGAAACTATCAAACTACTAAACTGTTTCCCTAACTATCTAAAGTAAAAACTATTACAGAATGTTAGTGCCTAGATCGACCACAGGCTGAACAAAGGCAGGTCTAGGGTAACATCAAACCACGCTTAACCTGGTAGCTAGCCTTACTAGGTCAGGAGAGGGCTCTCTCCTTATCAATCTCAATTAGGATATTGGCAACTAGGGATTGAGATGACTGAAGTGAATGTTGATTTTAGGTTAGGTATAGTAGATTATGGTTTCTGGTTTGATTTTAGGTTTTAGTTGCTGGATCAAGTGAAGAAGGTAGATTGGGTTTGGGAAATCAACTCAGGGATACAGTCATGTTCTGTGAGGCGAGGTAGACAAGCATTTTATGTACTAGAAATGGATTGAGATGGTAGAGTAAGACAACTGAGGAGTTGAGGAGGGCATAAGAAACTATTAATCCTCTTCAAACAGTGAAAACATTGAAAACCAAATGCATTCCCAAGACGAAGCACTGTAAATTAGTGTATTTTGTCTATTCACCTTGATTCATTTAGTTCAGAAGAGAGAGAGAGAGATGTGGATACATATCAAACATCAGAAAAACTCATTACAAAGAAGAAAGAATACATAAACTCACTGTCACAAGAATCCCACAAAAATAGTTATGAAACCTGGTTTTATTCCTTGCCAAATTGCTGATACAAATGTTCAATGAGAGCCAACACTTCTACCAAATTCTAAACTTTACAAATGAATCAAAAAGTACATGATATAAGCAAGGAAAATACTCAAGCTAGCTATCAAGGTCGAATCCATGAGAAAAGGGGTGGTTTCAACCATATCTAAACTAAGAATAAGAATATAGGCGGTGGAACAACTTGCCTCTAAAACCAAGAAAACCAATTCATTACAGCTCAAAAGCACTTGGAATTTGATGTATCTACCCTATGAAGTGATCTTCAAACATATTACATCGAATTCATCATTTACCATGCTTACATTTACCAAGAAATGAGGAAAAAGTGATCTCCCAAGAAAACTAGGAAAAATTTGGAAAATCACGCAAAACTAGCAAAATTCATTTAATGCGCAACGCTAAGATTTTAATGGGCAATGATTTTTCTAGGCCAGTTTTGGAAGGCTTCCCGGAGTCCAAATCAGGTGCAGGATAGCTTGTTAGAAAGCTTTTCGAGTCTACTTTCTGGAAAAACTTGAATTTCTGAATTTGAAGTTCATTTTCCACTCCAAAAATGGATTCTCCCAAGATTTCTTCCTGTGTGGCAAAAAAATGGCAGAGAGGGCACTCTTTGGGTATTTTTTGCCCTTTTGGAGACCTAGAACTTGTCCAAAATTCCTCGCCATTTATGAGCTTTCATATTTTTCCATGTTGATTCTAGAAATGTAAACCATTTTTCAAGAAGATGTCTCCAACAAAAGCGCAACGCTGGTAGTGTTGCACACCTATTGGAAAAACCTGTTTTTCCAATTCAAAAATACAAAAATGACAAAGTTTTCTCCAAATTTCTTGAAATTTGGCATCAATGATCCTTGTTAGGTGATTTGTTGGGCCAATGATGTTTCATCCAAGATCTTGAGTTTATCTTGCTCTTTATTGTTCCTCAAGACTCTTCTTAGTTTGGCCTTTAGCCTCTTTGTCCTTGCATTACAAATCTTGTTCCAAGTTAGGTAGTGGTAGGCTAAGTGACAGAGAATTTTCTTCTCTTTGTTTGCCTTCTCAAGCAACCTCTCCATGTGCATTTTCATCTTCTCCAACCAAGACTCCTTGCCATTCTCTATCTCTTGTTCAATGGAGGTCAACTTGACCTTTGCCTTCTTGGCCCTTTGTTGGTTTTCTTTGATGATTTGCAGCTCCATGAGGTCTTGTTTGTCGGTAAGCTGCTTCTTTTATTGCTAAAGGTCTCAGTCTCTTTAACCTCCTACTGTCCTAAAGGTCCTCCTCGGTCACTGATGAAAATATCTGAGGTCTCTCTCCATAGGTTTAAATGATGTAATAGTTGATGAGGAATGAAGGGATGAGGTGGGGACAAGATGAGTATGAAGAGATTTTGAAATATGAAGTAAATAGTGTGTATAAGGAAGTGAATGCTAGGAGGAAGGGTTTCTTTTGGGAAATGAGGGGTTTGATAGTGAAGTGGATGTAATGAAAGAGTAGGATGTGGGAGTTAGGGTTTGGGAATAGGGTATAGGCTAGGTTTTGGTAAGTGGGAGTGGGATTTAGGGAGCGAATTTTGATGATTTAGGGAGAGGGAATGGAATTTGAAAAGCTCAATATGAATGGAGTGAGAAAGAAGAGAAAATAACCTTCAGTAACTTGTAAGAGATGATTTAGCAACTAGCTAGGGTTTGTGTTAACCATTTAGCTAGGGTTTGCTCTCAAGGAAACCAAACACATCCAAGCCACCAAACATAACTTTCCTGAGCAAGGAGGAGTGATCTACTTACTTGGAACATGCATCAATTTGTTTTTTAGGAAGTTTGGAGGTGTCTTGAGGCAATTCTAGCTTCTTGTAACATGCGCAGCGCCAAGGAACAGGTGCACAACGAACTTCTAATGCGTAGCGCCAAGGAACAAGTGCACAACGCACTTCTAATGTGCAGTGCCAGACCAAATTTCACCGGCAAACCTGCTACATATGTGCAGTTCCGTTCGAATGCACAGCGACAAGGCACAAGTGCGCAACGCCAATAAGATGACTGGATTTTTTCCCCTGTTTTGCCTTCTTTCTTCAAAAACACGATTTTCTCCCTTTGGCTCATTAAATTTCAACAATGAAGACTTAAAACACATGAATTGGCTTTTATATCCCTCTCATTTAATTTTTCACTAACCAAGACCCACTTTTTAGTGTTTTGCCAGCTTTTTCAAAAATGTTCCGTTTCACTTATATTCTGATTTTTTCCTTTTTGCAGGTGGACTTATCCATTGACTTTTTGTAATGGCAGGAGTTGAATTTTCACTAGGTCACTAGGAACAACTATTGAATACTTATTACATTTATAAACATTTAAATTACATGAAATGTTTACAATAATGGAAAAAAATCTGTTTTCACCTCAAAACGGAGTTTTGAGGTAAAAAAAAAAAATTTATTGAACATGATAGAAGTAAATTTATGACTTTATGAACTTTTTTATCCTTCTCATGTGCCTCTTGACCTTTTTATTCAATTAGGATGACCATGATGACAAACCCTAAGACCTAGTGAGACTAAACCCTAAAACTGGTTTTTTATGAATGAAATGAAACAGGATAACAATGAAAGAGTAAAAAAAAACCATGTGAATAGGTCAGCATGTGAATGTCATGAGGGAAATTGACATGAAACCACTACCATCAGTTGATCCATGACCTAATGGAATGCAGTTGATCGGATGAGACACCTAATATGCATGCAAAAGAGTAATTTTATCACTGATGGAAGTGTGAAGACATTGACACTAACACAGAATATTACAAAGAGGGTAAAAGACAGCTCAAAGAGCATAAAATAATAGGAAAATAATTGAATTTAGAAGATAACGATAATTGTTGGCTTGCTCTGTTGATCGACTGCCAAGTTCCTCTGTAAATGCTTCAATAATGATTAATATGTTGGCTACTGTTAATCAGTTGTTGAGTTCTTTTGTATATGCTTAAATAATGATTAGTCTGTTTTAGTCATGATAA
>APFE031755557.1:94347-101847 GCA_000404065.3 Pinus taeda | reverse complement strand
TCGAACACAACCAGTGTTGGTTCATCGTCAGGACGATGAACCACACTGGTTGGTTCGAAACGCGTCGACAAATTATTATTTATGTGATTTTGCCGAAAATTCTCTAAACAATGTTATGGATCACAGAAGTCAAAATTCCTTGATATACAATCTCTTTATCATCTTTCTTTTCACATAAGGTAGCCTCTTTTGCTATGATAGATGGCTCAATATATTGTTGTCCAACATATCCCACTTGTTGGCTTCTTCCTATATGTTCAACACCCAACTGATGAGCTTGAAGAGATTCATCCCGTTCTCCATTTAAACCATTTTCATTATAAATAGTAGGATCATCAAACTTATCAAAATAAGATCTCTGGGGATTTATTTGCAACTTAATTGTTTGTTCCTCTTCTCGAATGTTGAGCAGAAATTATTGATGCATGTTTGAACTTTCTTCCATATGTATACTCCCTTGATCTGCTTTATTCACTTGTTTTGCAAGCTGAGATTCTTGTGGAGTCGCCTTTGGTGAGGAAGTTGAAACTTGCTGCTCACTTTTATTTTCTTGACTTATTGATATTTTCCTCAATCTCAAGTCACATTTCTTATGTAGTTCAGTCAGCATAAAATCAAATAATTGCTCCCAATATTCATCAATTTTATTTTCATCATGAATGGCATCTGTTTCATTATATTCATACTCTTCTCCTTTCGATATCAAGTTCATATTCATCTATTGCATATAACATAGATCTCTTAGTTCTTTTTTTCTAACTCTAACTTATTCAACCTTTCTGACAAAGTTTTATTTATATTACACATATCCTCCAATGTTTGACTTTGAGAGGATTCCATCTTTGCCTTCCCCTTGTCTTGGATAGGCTATGTCTCTGGTGCTTTTCCTGCAACCACCAGATTTTCTTCTATCTCTAATGCATTTGTTTGGATCCGATTAATCTGGCTATAATCTCTTTGAATGTTTGATATATTATCAACAAAATTATTAGTTTCATCAACAAGATTATCTTGAGCCTTCAAAGTTTCTTTAGCATCATAATATTCGCAACAACCTTCAAAAAGAAACTTGTGAGGATAATAAGTTCTACAATAAGAATTGAATACTAAATGGAAATCTTTCAAAGATGAAATGCTTGAATGAGGTACAGACCTGAACCAAACCCTAGCTTCTAGGTCCAAATAAAACAAAAACAACTTCATCTTCACATCTTCATGAATGATGTCCTACTACTCCATGCATTCATGAAACTCTTGGAGGTGCTGAGCTAGATCTTCATATTCCTTTCTACTAAATTTTGGAAGATACTCATTTCGGACATAAAATGCAAGCATATCATCAGGATAGCCGGTGATCCCAATAAAATCAAATGGATCAGATTTGTGGACTAAGAATGCAGGGAGAGCCATTAACACCCAAAAAATAAAACTTCAAAGTACAGTCGAGTCACCAATCAATGTTGTAAGTGAAAATCACAGCTGTGAATGTACAATCAACTGCTAAAACTTGTCATTCTCAAGAATCGGCTTCAAACTTAATAAACCCAAGGAAAAGCTCTCTTATTCAATTTCTTTTATTCAAAACAACTAAAAATTTCCTCCTCACTGAACAACCAAAGGAAAATATTGAAAACCCAGGGAAAAATGTTCTTGTCTTCTCTCCCCGGCAACGGTGCCAATTAATGGTCTACCTTAAGAAACCAATTTCTTAGCTATAGAGAAATTGTCTTAAGAGATTAATATATATTATTTGTTGTCACTTATTTGTCACTTAGATACATTTTGTGCTCTCGAATGAAGGACCTAGAGACTTGGTTTTTTACTCTCAATACTTAGGTGACAAGGAAATATTAGAATGCCATTTGATTAGCTGAATATGAATGATACATGAAGAAAGCTTGAAGAAGTTAAAAGTACTATGCTACCTTACGCAGAAACTAGCTATCTGTAACTTAGAAGAATTATGAAGGTGAGAAGTGAATCATGGACAATATGTTGTTTAACACAGAACCTACTATCTATGACTCTTGGAGAAGTTAAGATAATATGTTGCCTTGCACAGAAACTGTTATCTATAACTTAGAAAGAAAGATGAAAATTTCAAGTACAAGAGCACTCTTTTAAGGAACTTTATCTACCTAAGCAAATAAAGACCTGCAACTTCATTACCATACTTGAAGGAAGAAAACATAATATGGCACATAACAGAGAAGTCACAAAATCATAACCAACAAATGCATGGAAAATTCTGATTCTTCATTAATCAACAATTATATTATGAATACAATGGCCTTGTCTCTGGGTTCTCCAAAATTCCAACCCCTTCTTTGTAAATTTTCCTCCTTTTATACATTTGTGAAACAGTTGCTGATCTCTGAAACTGTCAAACTACTAAACTGTTTCCCTAACTATCTGAAGTAAAAACTATTTCAAAATATTACATAGAGGGTAAAAGACACCTCAAAGAGCATAAAATAATAGGAAAATATCTGAATTTAGAAGATAATGTTGGCTTGCTCTGATGATCGGCTACCAAGTTCCTCTGTAAATGCTTCAATAATTATTAATCTGCTAGCTTGCTCTGTTAATTGGCCACTGAGTTCTTCTGTATATGCTTAAATAATGATTAATCCATTTTATTCATGATAAATTGTGTTAGCCATGCGTAAATATGGGCTTACGTATGTATCAGGCGTTTTGATTGGACAAAATACGAAGGAAACCACACCAATTTCCTTCTTCTTCAAATTCAGCTCTAATATTGATTTTCCCTTTATACAACGAAATTAACGCAAACCTTTGGTTTACCACAGAACTCAAAAGAATTAAATTTGTTGCATAAACCCATCGGTTCCACCTTTTCAGTGCTTCGTTGACTTCCCATCGCAAATCGCAATCGGCCCTTTCCAGTGGTTTATTAACCCAATCCTTTACAAACTACATGACTGCGGACTTGCCAGAGTTATATAACGTGATATATAACAATATTGGTTCCAAAATCCCATCACATATTGCAATCAATGAATGAACTAATCACATATGCATTCAGCGCTTGATGGATCTGCCAGAATTATAAAGCACGATATATATGCTTTCGGGTCTAGCCATCATATTCGCTATCAGTGGAACCAACATCTATAGCCCTACGGTGTGGCACCCACCGGGACTTTACAATATTATATATATATAATATATATATATATATATATATATATATATATATATTATATATATATATATATATATATAATATATATGTTTCAGGTTAGGTTTTGCCATCGCTTTTACAATCGACGCTTTCAAATTGTTATTTTATATAAAACCTTTACAATCCATGATATTTTATGCCCCAATACTACTAGTGTAACCCCTTATTTGTTATTAGTACAATCCCCTTATTATTTGTTTTACCCATGTAGTCCCCATAGAAGCCCACTATTGTTATTATTGTGCCCTTACATTATTATTGTTATGTCATCTCTGATTATATTATGACCCCTTAGACTCCTATATATAGAAAGGAGGTCTTGGCATTTATATCATCCAAGAATTGTTCATTTATGTAATGTAAAGGAGGTTTCCCCCTTGAAGAGGTTGAATTCTAAGGTGTTCAACTATCTTTTCTAACATTTTGTGAGCTGGTTTCATAACATTTGGTATTAGAGCTTTGGATTCTAGGGTTTCGCTGCTCCAAACAAGTTATCATGGCATTTTCACTATAACATTTTTTCTCCACCATTTCAGATGCTAAAACAAAAACCCATTTGAGAACAAATCGCGCTGAAGCTCAGATCTGTATTTCAGAGCTTGTCTCACTATATTATCGGAAATATGATCTGAGGAAGTTAGGGTTTTTGCAAGCTCCAGAATTTAAGCTAAAACAAGTCATCATGGAATTTTCGCTATAACTCTTTCACTTTGACGTTTCAGAAGCTAAGAAGGAAACCCATTTGAGAAGAAATTGGTTTGAACCTTCACTTTGAATTTCAGATCCCGTCTCACTATATTTTCAGAGATATAGTATGAGGAATTTAGGGTTTTTGTATACCCCCAAATTACATTCCAAACAGGCCACCTTGGGAAAATTGTCATAACTTTCTCTCTGAGCATCAGATTGCAATTTCATAAAAATCTACAAAAAGATGACGGACTCTAGTTTTTTGTGTGTATTTTTCAGATCCAAAGATCAAAACAGTGACATGTGGCAAGTCATACTAGTTCACTATTCTGAAAAGGTGTATAATCAGGTCATCTTGGGAGATTGTGCATAACTCTTTCTTGGAGAATCTAATTTTGATCAAATTGGTGGCATTGGAAAGAGGACATAGAGGGCTACTGCAAGTCAGAATTTCAGAACTGGAAGAATCATAATTATAAGGTTATAGTCATTTCAAGATCGAGCTCCTAAAATCAAGAAAAGGCGATATGAGGAAGTTTGATGGCAAGGATCTGGTAAATTGGATACTTCATATGGAGCAATATTTTGATCTAAACGGTGTACAACTGTTACAAAAGGTATATATTGCATCTTCATATATAGAACCAGATCAATTTTATGGTATAAAGGGCTTTTTTCTCGTAAACAACTTGTTACGTGGTCAATTTTCATTGAGTAAATGATAGCACATTATGAGGATACAAAGAGCAACACCTTCTTTAGAGCAACACCACAACAATTGGAAAGAGTAAAAGGGCTTTGTTACATACTCGAAAGTGAAATTATGGCAACAAGGAATTCTATCCCTCACAACTATAAAGATGGAAGTGTTGTTTCTCCTAGCCTTCCACAACCTACAAGGGTTACACCACAACTATTGGAAGAAAAATTAGAAAAAGGGCTTTGTTAGTATTGTGATAGAAAATGCACTAAAGGTCATAAGTGTGCTAAGAAGAAATTATTTTACATAGAGTATGAAGAGGAGGAAGAAAAGGATGAAGAAACACCAAAAGAAGAGGATATATGCCAGGACCCAGCCCCAGAGAAAGGAGAAATGAATCAGACCATATCTTGTACTTCAAGTGCAGGAATTACCACTCCTCAAACTCTCAAGATAGAAGACATATCAAGAAGAAAAAGGTTCAAGAAGTGCAAGATCACATCGAGAAAGAAGAAATGAATTCAAACATATCTTGTAATGCATTGGCCAAAAATACCACTCCTCAAACTATCAAGATAGAAGGACATATCAAGAAGAAAAATGTTCAAGAAGTGAAAGGTCACATCGAGCATCAAGAAATGAATCCGACCATATCTTGTAAATAATTAGAAGAAATTACCACTCCCCAAACTCTCAAGATAGAAGGACATATCAAGAAGAAGAAGGTTCAAACAGTGAAATATCAGGAAGAAAAGTATCAAGAAACATCAAAAGAAAATGATACTCACCAAGAACCAACCCTAGAGAAAGAAGAAATGAATCCAACCATATCTTGTAATGCATTCGTCGGAATTACCACTCCTCAAACTATGAATATAGAAGGACATATCAAGAAGAAAAAGGTAATAGTGTTGATTGATTCAGGTAGTACCCATAACTTTATTAATTGTAAGATAGCCAAGGACTTGAATTGCTTCCTAGATCTAGCACCAGAGTGTCAAGTGATGGTTGTAAGTGGAGGAACCATAAATTGCTTTGGAGACTGCCATAATATCAAGCTATCCATGGGAGAATATTTATTGAATAGCCCAATGTTTTCTGTTCCAATGGGTGGTGCTAATGTTGTACTGGAGTCCAATGGCTACAATCCTGGGGTACAACAGTTTTTGATTTTCAAGAACTTTTTATGAAATTTTCTTCAGAAGGAAAGGAAGTTCAATTAAGGGGTGTCATAGGGAAACCAGGAAAGATAATCAACTCTGACGGAATGACAAAGCTTATAAATAAAGAACAACGAGGCGTAATTGCACAATTATGTTCACTAACTGTTCGCACATCGAAATCATCTATTTCTCTAGATCTCCAAAAAGTCTTGGACAATCATTCTAAGGTATTTGAGACTCCCAAAGGTCTCCCATTTATTCGTGATCATGATCATGCTAGTCATTTTATTCTAGGGTGTGTTCCTCCAAACGTCAAGCCTTATAGATATCCATATGCCCAAAGGAGTGAAATTGAACATATGGTTGCAGAAATGGTAGAGGTTGGTACAATTATCCAACCAAATTTGATAAACAAAGGAAGGTATGAATGGAAGAATGGCGAAGCAGGGTGGGAACTCATTCAAGAGTTGTCGAATATTCGAGTTCCAATAATATTGCTAGAACTTAACAAGGAAGGAAAAAGCATATTGGAACTTGAAGCATTTACAGAACCAAGAAGTTGAAAGCTACGAAATTGATCAATTTGAAAGCATCTCATCAAGTGGAAGAACTTACCTATTAAAGATTTCACATGGAAGGAGAAGAATTTTATACAGAAGCATCAAGAACTACTCAAGCATTGAGGACAACACTTTTTGAAGGAGAGGGGCATGTTAGGCCCCTATATTACTAGTGTAACCCCTTATTGTTATTAGTACAACCCCCTTATTATATTGTTGTACCCATGTAGTCCCCATATATGCCCACTATTGTTATTATTGTGCCCTTACATTATTGTTGTTACGTTGGCTCTGATTATATTATGACCCCTTAGACTCCTATATATATAGAAAGGAGGTCTTCGCATTTGTATCATCCAAGAATTGTTCATTTATGTAATGTAAAGTAGGTTGCCCCCTCGAAGAGGCTAAATTCTAAGGCGTTCAACTATCTTTTCTATCTTTTTGTGAGTTGGTTTCATAACATGATAGGACAGATGTGCCCGAAGAATTAAACATAATACATATGTAACGTCGGGTCTAGCCTATCGCATATCGCAATTGGCGAAACTCAACCTATATATATAAAGCGCTCTGTTATACTGCGGACCCACCAAAACTTTAAAACATAATATATATATGCTTCGATTCTGGCATGTTCAGAACTTATTTCTATTATAATCCTTTATAATAGAAATACATATAAATATGTGTAACCATACCTTTTTCTACCTTCTCCAAAGCCTTTGCACAGTTTTCAAGATACGCCTTTGTCACAATCAATGATTGGTGATTCCTATGGTAATAATATAACTTCTTGCTGCATAATTGCAATTGCAATTTAATCGCAGTTCGACTGTTATATATATATTATAAATATATATATTATAAATATATATATATATATAATATATATAAATATAATATAATATATATATATTTATAATATATATAATATATATATTATTGGTTGCCTCCCATAAACACCATTATAAATATGAAATATAACTGATCACTTTGGGCCAATTCCTTTTACACTTGTTTCTTTTGTGTTTTGATTCCCGAATATGCAATTTATTACATCTCCCTTATGCCTTATCTTTTTAAAGATATTTTCAAGTGATTTTTTAATTAAACATGAATATTAAAGGAAACAAAAAATACATGTTACAACAGGTTCCATCCCCCAATTCCATTTGT
>APFE031755557.1:77088-92939 GCA_000404065.3 Pinus taeda | reverse complement strand
TTTTCCAGTTTATATACAGTATAGGTCTCTATATGCATGGGATTACTATGTGCTTTTAACAAACGCTATGCACATTGGACCAAGGCTATAAGAAATACCTTCACAACAAGAAAGATCTAATAAAACTCGTTATATACAATACACCTATTTTGGATCATACGCCAGTCATAGCCCCCATAAGCACTGTCAAGACCCATTGCTGCTAGTCATTGCTTCTACTTAGTCCCAGTCAGAGCACTGAGCTGCTCACATATAGCCATACATGCAGACAAAGATAACGCACGACACACAGAAAGACTTTCAAAGAGGGCAGGGAAGGAGAAACTGATCGATATTGAATCAATCGACCTCTCCTACTATTGAGAGCCTGCTTGCGCATCCTCGGGAGAGAAGAAAAGAAGTGCATGAAGATAACTTCACCAAGTACAAAAGGAGAGCCTAGCGGCGAATGATACTCTTTTTTCAGAATGAAGAGGCCCCCTATGGCAGAATCCTAGAAGACACCCAATTTTTCCAAATATATGATGAGATGGGAGGACCCGATGATGAAGAAGAGGATCATACAATAGCTAGAACATGGGTTGCTTATAAGAAAGTAACCGAACAATCTTCCTCTCCTTATCAGTCGACGCCCCCTGTCGGGTTCTGCCACTAGAGGAGGCGGCCCAGCCCCTCGGAAACCTCCAATCCTTCTTCCAATCAGTGGTTATGTTGTTGATGGAGCAATGATTGAGCCGAGTTGGTGGATTCAGTTGTTTGACTCAGAAAAAGTTTCCTGCGTTGATTAAGTAGTTGATTCAGCAATTGATTTGAGAATTCACCAGTTTTCTATCGTTTGATTCTTTTGACTTCTACATTGATTTAAGCACTCTGGCACCAGACATGGTAAAGCGAGTTGTTAGATTGCCGTGGATATGACTAGACTCTACAGAGCGCATTACCCATATAGGATAAAGACCCTACAGACCAATAGACCCTACAGAACCAGGAGGTTATTGATCGTAAAGAAGCAACACTATCTATTGATGCCAATGGATTCAGTCGATCCAGCATCAAAATTGTCTTCTGTTGAAAAGCGAGCACCACTTTCACAGTATATGAAGCAGTTGCATCTCATAGTAACGTGATCCAGTTGATACACCAGCCAACAAGCACCAGTAGCAGGATCATATGTAGTGGAGTCATAGTGGTAATAGTAGTTTCTGACCTAGGAGCTAGGCGGTTTATGGATATGAAAAGTGGGAAATGAGAAATAAAATGCGCTATTACTGGTTTGGCGGGTTGACGCCGTACGTAGGAAATAATGTGCTATGACCTCCTCCTGGCGGGCTTGATTAGTAGGCTTGCTGTCCAATCTTTTCTCTAGTTCCGGATCCGAATCAATCTGCCCCGCCAAGTTATATATAGTAGGGCCATTTGTTGGCTTGCTCCCATTATACATGACTTGCCCTGCTGTAACAACCTTCACCCGGAAAAAGCTCAAGCTACCGTACCAGGAGAAGAGTAACTGGGTCAACTTATCCAGCTTAGTCACTGTCTCCTTTTCTCGAAAGGTTCTATTCTATAAGCACTAATAGACTAAAGGCGTGAGCCCAACCCATAGTGACATAATTCGTGAATATTGACGGATGCTTGTAAGGTGATGGGGCACCCATAGAGAGGTTTTTGAAGGATAAAAAGAGACTATGTAGCCACGGAGAACGAAAGTATTTTAGATGTCCATTAGTCCGATCCTTTGTAATTGCACGAGCTACCCATAATGACTAACTCGCAAAATAGATTATGTCAATCTTTTCAGGATAATGGTGGCTCGAAGAAGAGATGCATTAATGGCTGGCGACTTTCTTGACCGCCCAGAAGAGGGAGAGTGAATTCCGGAATTGACTCAATTGGCGGAAACACCGTGTCGTGTTTTCGACAGCAATAAGCCCAGTCCAGATAGACAATGCCCGGTGTCAATACAAGTGTTTCTTTTTATATTTAGCTTTCTTTCAACTTGAATCTATTTCATTCCCCCATCTAGGGCTAATCTATAATGAGCTACCACGTATAGTTCAATTAGTCCTAAAACTAGAGTCAATACTATTTCTGTCTTTGCTAGAGCTTCCGAGTAAGGTGATACAGCCTTAATAGTCTATGCAGTAAGTACTATTAGCTCTAATAACTACCATGTATTGAGTTTACAACATTGACATAGGTACTGGTGTAATGGGTAACTAAATTAGATAATGCCAATCTAATGGGGTTGGTACTACTTATCTCTCTATTCAGACTTGGTCGCTTACCATATAGTTGAACCTAATCTACTAACCACGATAAAGGCTCTAATATTTATTCGCTATACATGAAAGAGAAGGTCCGGAGGATCTTGCGCTTCCTAGTGCAAGACTTGACAAAGGGCTCGACTGATAAGGAGAGGAAATTATCCATACCCGATTATAGGATATTTCCCCCATGTGCCACCTACAATAGGATGGCTAGACGTTGTTGCCTAGAGTGAGCGTTTACTAGTTCCTGTGTTTTTCGCTAGAGTGAGTTTACTTTAGATTCATGGTGAGTGGTGGGCTAGAGGCTTCAAAAGTCCCGTTGTAGGCATCATACACAGTTAGGGTAATTATACATTGAAATCTCCAACATAATAGAATAGGCTTCAAAGGATCCCCATGGCTAGTATAGGCTTCAAAGTATAGGTTAAATGAACGATTAGAGTACTGTTGGATCTACAACTGATTTAATAGTCTATAATTATTTACTTTGGAGCCCATTGACAATGAAAAAATCAAAAATAAATTAAATATCGAACTTCGGAGTTTAAGATTTCTTTACATACTTTCAGAAAGGGAGAAAAAACAATAGACCAACCAATTGAATCCGATTAGTATATATGTTTCCAACTCAAAAAATGTGAAAGTAGTGTCGCTTCGAATTACACATTGGGTGGGTCATGGGTACCATACCCCTATTTATGTGGATGGAAAAATGGCTAGGCAGCTGGGGTTCTCGCTGAACCCACATGTGGAAATAAGTAAGGTGGAGTGCGGACAGACTACTTTCTAACTAAACCTGAACTTAGAGATCTTACCGGCTTGCTTAAGCACTTACACGACCAGTTGTATTTACTTTTTAGAAGCCTATCTTACCTTTACTTACGTGCATGTTATCTGTTTACCAGATTTATTGCTTAATCCAACCTTTGTTAATTGAGTGCGCCCTTACCAACCCGTTGATTCAGCCAAGAATCGTGGTGTTGACTATTGCTATTCATATTTCACCTACCGAACCTTTCATTATAGTGTAGGCTACCAATCCACCTTACCCTACTGATCACCTATTGCTTTAGCCAGGAAGATCAGGGGAGACACGCTATGAACCCCCTACCTTAGTATGTATTTATTTTCACGAAATTGAAGAACACACCCTAGCAATGGGCTGGAGGGCTCAGTGAAAGAAACCGCAATGTGAGGAGGGAAAGTTCAACCTCTATATATGTATCGTTAGTCACATGTTCAATGGGACTGCTCGCAGTCTGGTGCAATGCATCTCTCCCAGCAAGAAAAATATTGGGTTGGGAGCCCGGCTGGCCTACTCGAGATGGGAACTTCAAGTTCCATATATGCATCCATCATTGCCCTCAACTCACCTAGGTTTTGACCTGTATGATGGATGTGGGCATGTGCCCCACTTTCCGGCGGGGATGTTGATTAGTGGGTAGTGTCAAATAAGTAGCAGTGTTAGGGTGAGTGCTATTGCTTGGTGTGATAGCTACGATATGAGGCAGTAGGTGAGTTACAAGCTAGCGATAGTAGATTTGGTTGTTGTAAATGAAGTAATCCCTTTCATTGATTAAGTAATCGTAAATGAAGCTTAACGAAGCTTATCTAGGACAAGCCTATGCAATCTTCATTATGCAAGCATTAGACAAGGTTCTCTCTAGTGCCTGTTGCTCTGCCCACGCACACTACAGGTTCATGAGTGCAAGGTAACACTCCAGGTTCATGAGGCTAGTGGACGTAGTTCATATCCAGGTTCAGGTTCAATCTCTTCCCTCAGACTCTCAGTCTTCCCATTGATACCAGGAATAACAGAGGAGAATGAAGCAAGTCGTTCACCCCTACCCACACGGCAACCATCGTCCAGAGATCCACCATCTTTCCTTTCCTTCAGCCCAAAATACTCAACGTGGCTTGATCCAGGACCAGAAACCAGATCCTTTTCCATAAAGCTACTAACAGAACCTTCATTTCCATGAACCTTCCTCTACTGCCACATCTCCCCTTTTAGCTCCTCACTACTCAGATCAGCGAAAGCTGTAGCCTCCATGGCCGAATCTAACACCTGATGGATATCTATCTACCTTATTAGAAAGAATAGCCCTAAAGATTGTTCCATTAAAGATGATAATGGACACATGGTTAATGGGGAGACTAGCATCAAGGCTGCTGCATTTTCTCATTTCCAAAAGATCTTGGGACAGATCAGATCTTGCAATGTAAACAACATACTAAGCAGAAGCGCGTAGACTCAAAAGAAGGGAGAGGGGCAGAAGCTTACTCTTCTATTCAACAAGGGAAGTCATCTACTCTGATGTAGTAATAATCCCCAACCACAGCCTTGTTGTTGTGAAGAACTGTCGAAGTATGCCCAAGGGATATTACTGTCTATAGTCTTGACAACTATATTGTGAGTGGTGTGAGGACAATCATCCTCTGATATAATGTTATAAATAGAAATTATATGTGTTGTATCTTGAGGCCAAAGTGGGGTGATATTGGTAAATATAAGTTTATTTCTCTGTAGCCAAATGCACCAGCAAATCAAGAGAGGGAGGTTCCTAATCTTGGGAGAGTGTGAAGCAGACCACCACGATTTCCATGCTTCCAATATATTAAATCTATGCCAACGATTGGGTAGGTGTAGATTTGCAAGTACATAATGCCATAATGTAATGGTAATAGGACATATTATAAATAAATGTTCAATAGAATTTGATGTCTGCTTGCATAGTATACACTAGGTTAGTCTGAGATATGAACACTTTTGTAGATTATCTCCTCTGGGAGCTTTGTTGTGGAGAATATACCACATGAAAAGTTTAGTTCTGGGAGGATTCTTCAACTTCCAGAGAGCATGCCACCACCAATCAGAAATAGGGAGTTTGTGAGCATAGTAGATTAGTGGGTATCCTTCCTTAGGAGAATAGGAACCATGTTGCGAGTTTGCCCACATGAGCTCGTCCTCTCTCTAGGTAATCCAGACATGTGATTCTATGAGAGCACTTATATAGCTCTGCTAATCATTATGCCAGTTGAAAGGTATGCCTAGTAGGTCATCATACTTCCAAGTTTAATAGAAGATAATGGAGTTATCATAAACAACTATATGGGAAACTCTAGTAATACCTACGATCAAGAGGAAATGTAGTAGTTCAAGTGGGAGCTGGAATATGTTCCCATGTCTAGACTAGGGATCCATGCCAATACATACTAGGTTACCATTCCCAATCCTCTAGGTTAATCCATCTCGGATGTATGATAGAGATTTTAAAACCACTCTCCAAACCATGGATATATTTGCTTTGTTCCAAGTTGGTCACCTAATCCAATCAAATATGTGGAGGGGGTTAATATACTTCTAAATGACCACCTTAGTCCATAGGTTCTTAGAAGTAAGAACATGCCATCCCATTTTAGTTATCAATACTTTAGCAAAAGTGTATAAATTTTTCATGCCCCGCCTACCTCATTTCTTTGGAAGAGCAATGATATCCCATATAACCCAAGCATATGTATGGCCTTCTTGTTTCCCTTTCCATAAGAATCTGCAACACAATTGTTTTATTCTATGCAATATGCCCCTTAGAATCCATGCCAAGGACAACTAGTACGCTGGTGTAGCTTCCAATACATATTTGATAGGAGTGAGTTGTCCAACCCTAGAGAGCCATCTATGATGCCAGATATTCAAATGCCTTTCAATTTTTGCCACAAGCCATACCCAATCAGCTATATTATACTTTATTGGCTTGATCTAAATCTCAAGTATTTAAGACCATCATCAAATGGGAGAATAGTATAAGGAAATCATTAATGAAATGTGTGTATTTCACTGAGAGAACAACCAACAATGTCAAAGTCAATTTAAGTTGATTGCAATCCATTCATGTGGTGAAATAGAAAGATTTGAGGATAGAAGAAAATGATGTTGTGTCTCCAATCGATCAAAAGAGAAATATGAGAACATCATCAACAAAAAGGAGATCGGTAAGGATGTAGTTGTTGGTGATTTTAATACCCTGTAGTCTGCCATGTCTCTTATCCTCAGATTTATACCGACTCAATCCTTCCATGACCAGCAATAATAGTAGATGTGAGAGAGGAAAACCTTATCTGAGGCCGCGCTCAACATGAAAGAAGGATGAGGCAGAACTATTTATAAGTACACTATATGAAACATTGGTAATACAACACATGATCCGTTGGATGAATGCTAAGAGAAAGCCCAAATGAGTCAATAGCATTCTTAGATAAAGTCAACTGGTATGATCAAATTCCTTTACTAAATTGATCTTCATGAGTATCATACCTTTTAGCCTCTTGACCTTGATGGAGCAGAGGACCTCTTGAGTGGTACCAACAACTTCATGAATCTGATGGTGATTGAGGAAAGAAAACTATTCTGGAGAGATATGCTCAGATAAAATAGGTTTAAGGCAGTTGGCAATAATCTTGGAAATGATCTTATATATACAATTGTTCAGAGAGAGATGAGCCAAAATGCATTGAAGGTCTATGAGGCATCATATTTGGGTATGAGATAAATGAAGGTAGAATTAAATACAACATACATATGACCACTAAACTTGCATTATTCAATAAATTGGATTAGATCATTGCCCATTACTTCAAAAAAAGGCAAGATAAAATTCTATCGGCCATTCGTCCTGTCCAAGGCTCTTGTATTTCTTGAACCATTTGAGAGTGCCTTCCAATTCTCCCATAGATATAGGCTGAACAAGATCCTCTACAACATCATGATTGAAATATCTAGGAAACAACCCTGCCACCTTGATGATCTCAACAAGAGTAGCTTCCTGTGGGGCTTTGTATAGCTGACTGAAATGAGTGGTACTGAGAGTGGCCAGTTGATTGAATGTTTTTACCCGATGACTAGTATCATTCTCCAAGTTCCAGATAGTATTAATGGCCCATTGACTATTTGCAAAATGATGATAAAACTTAGTATTATCATCTCCAGATTGTAGCCAAATAGCTCAAATCCTAAGTCTCCAGTTTTCCTCATTGTCCTCTAAATTTTGCTCCTATCTGCTTCAAGTTTAATAAGACAATCTTTTGCTTCAGTGGATTCAAATCCCTGACCATCTGCACCAACCAGATTTGCAAGTTCTATTTCCATATTTTTTAGGAGGTGATCGTCCCTAGCTCTTTTTTCTCTAGCCTTGTTAATTGTTTTATGTTAATGATTCAGTGAGAGTCTATCCAGGAGCAAGGGGATAAGATTTCCAATAATCAGTGACCATTTTGGTATACTCCTCATCCTCGATATGCACTTGCAAATTCAAGGTAGATAGGAGAGTGATCAGGTAAGACTCCTTAACCAACCCATTACCTGTACAAAGATAATCAACTTAGAAGAGCTTCTTTGACAAGGAATCGATCCAACCTTCTAGCAAGCATATCCTCTCCAGTCCTTCAATTATGTTAGGTAGGTTGGAGCTGAACCATAGGAATATCAATAAACTGATGATCCTCCAACAATAGACTGATGGGATCAGATAGAGGATCAGTCTGGGAATTATGTCCCCAAGATTCTGCATGGCCAATAGAGAAATTAAGATCACCTCCCAAGATGATGTTATTAGCTTGCATGTATGAAGTGTTGAGAAGGTTTTCCCAATATGCAGACCAATTAATGCAGGCACCATAGACATTGGTCAGTCTCAAATCCCTCCCAAGATCAGAGGAAAATATTTCTACCCCAACAATACTATCCCCCCCCCCCATATGTTGTGCAACTTTACAATCTGAGGATTATAGCCAAAAGCAGTGCCTCCTGAGCGACCTCAGACATCAAGTGCATGAAAGTGCCAACTAGATACAAAATATTCTAGGGAGGGGATGATCTTGTCAGTAAGTGAAAGTGTTTCCTGAAGGAAAATGATTTCCACCTTCTCAAGTTCAAGTAGTCTCCTGAAAGCTAGTTCTTTAGCAGCACTAGCCATCCCATGACAATTGAAGGACAACCAATTCATGGAGAAGCATAGGGGGTGGGGTTAATGCCCTAAGGACCTTATCAATCGGTAGTTTTTGGCCATGTGCTACATCCAATCCATCCTGGATGATAGCCTTCGAGATATGGGAATGTCTGCCTCTGGAAGGCTTGACGTACTTGGAAGGGGGAACAATACCAACGCCACAACAATCATCAGATGAAGATTTGACCAGTGACCGAAGGAGGTAAGGATGACTCAAACGGGAGTCATTAGAAGTCTCAGAAGAGGGAACAGAGAGTGGGATATCAGGTATAATAGGAGGGGTAACATAGAAAGTGGGGGGCAAGGATACCAGGGATCATGTAAGAAGGGGGTGGAAAAATGTAGGTACTGAGATGAAATGTGAAATGGATGCACAAATATGTGATACAGAAATAGAGGCAGTAAAAAGTGATGGTTTCCGTAGCCCCACATGACCTTTGATGCAAGGAGAAGGAGGGAGAAAATGTTCCTTGCTTGGTCCCTACATCTGAGTAGATCTATTTGGAGGGTGCCTAATAGCCTTTGTAGGTCTATTGTCCTATGGACCTGATGGAATATCCACTACAATATGATCAGGTTGAGATACAGAAGTAGAACTAGAAGCGAGTAGAGCGAAATCATTTTATAGGTGCCCAATTTTACGGCACCGATGAAATCTATAGGGAACCCCCTCATAATGAAGTATCTTAAGGCAAAAAGTGTTCCTCCACTGAATTTGAAGGTTTTCCTCCAAAGCTTCTCATGTATCCAAGTGTAAAAAGATGTGAGCCATTTCCATATTCCCGGTGACAATATATGATTTATTGTAGTCCAAAAAGGTCCCTAGAGCATTACTAATGCGTTTAAAAACATCCTCAGACCAGAAATGAAGAGGAAGTCTAGTTAAATGAACCAAGATTGGGCTAGCCCCCAGATGCTCACGTTCAAGGTCAAATAGAGGACTCCATCTCTTCAGTAATACCAGAGCGAGATCTATGTGTTAATACTTTGATAGGACCCTATTGTAGCTGCTACAACAACCCCTCCTAAAACCCCGAAAACTTTGAAATTTTTGGAGCCCTTATACTGGGTAGAACCATCGACCTAAGAGGTTCTGTTCAAAAACTCAGTAGTATCAAAGAACCTAGGGAAGAGTCTAAAATTTCTAAGTAAATCTAGGTCGCTACATCCTTCCCTAGTTAGTTGGCCACGGAGTCAAATTGCAACTAGGCTTAATCCTCACGACTATCGTGACTTTTGTGACTCACAGGTCACAGGGGTCACAAAGGTCATGTAGTCCCATTTCCCTCCACGTGTTTCCTTTGTGACCCTTGCGACCTCACGACCTGCTAAGTCGCATAGTTCACGAGGTCGCATCGTCCACATGAAAACTTCGATGCGACTATGTGACCTTTGTGACTTTGCGACCATCGAGGTCACATGGTTGCATTGGTCACAAGGTCATGCCCCCGTCTCCCATCTTTGGATGTGACCATGTGGCCTTGCAACCTTGTGACCTACCAAGTCGCATGGTCGAAAGGTCACATGTCAGCCCCATGAGACCTCACATGTGCGACCAAAACTATATATAAGAGGTCGCTCCAACCTCATTTTCTAACCACTTCCTAGGTCGCACGAAGAGCTAGGTGATCATCTGACTAGGTTTCATGCACGTGACTGACTCCAGGTAAGTAACTGTTTCCTTCTAGCAATCATTATTTTCCTCCAAGTGTCAATGTTTACATTTCCCGACCTTTGGCATCCCCTCACCCCAGGGTTTGAACTCCTTTTCTTGGTCATTTCTTCATCTTTTTCCCATAAAATTTGCCCTGGTTACCGTCTCCCTGCTTGGTCTCAAACATTTCCCTTGCTTAAACCTAGAGCCACCTGTTTCATCTATATTCTTGATTTTTCTCACCTAAGAGGGACCTTAACCTCCTAATACCTTGTGACCTAGTCAGGTTGTGACTTGTAACTGTTCCCCCTACCCCGCGACATTGTGACCCTGGGCGATCCACGACTCATGACGCAAGTCGTTTAATCACACTCCTTAGCCTATGACCTTGTGACCTGTCCCCCCTGCAACTCACCTTGCACCTACTGCAATCTCTCTTTTCCACAAGTTTTATTTGATTTTCATGTCGTCTCTCTCATCGTGGGACTGTGTTTTTGACATGCTAGGTGACATAGATCTAGAGTGCATTTCCATTTCTTCTTTTGAAGATGAGATGGCTCCCCCTACTGCTAAAGCTGGTCACAAGGCCTCGAGAAGTGGTTCATGGGAGGATGACCCAGAAGAGGAACCACCTATCTTTGGGGATACTACCTATAACATCAGCAAAACCACAAGGCTCTCCTAGTATAGAATTTACAAAGAGTTTGCAAATCTAGACATGTTGGAGACACGAGGATTTTCAATTTTACCTCCATGTCAAAAGATTGAAGTTACACAAGGTGGCAGCACACCCCCTAGTCTTCCCTTGCTTGGAAACCATTGAATGGATCTTGCAATGCATAGACAGAGAGTCCTAGTTGATCAAAGGCCATGATGGAGTGCCCATAGCCACTATCTCCCAGGCAAACATCATTACTTACTACAGGATCCTATTGTGGCCACCAACAACCCCCCTCTTTGTTTTATATTAGCAATAACACCAAGCAAATCGGGACCCTTAATAAAAAATCCAAAAAAAAATTTATGAAAATTTTTGTATTCAACTCCTTAAAACTTTATCGCATCGCGAGAAGAGAATGAAACGTTTTCTTATGAGCATAATAAACTACGAAGAAGTGACGCGAAATTCATCACATCACATTCATTATGAAGCACTCTTCAATGGAAAAACTTAAGAAATCTCCGACGGCTGATATGCGATGTCGCATATCGCAACATCGCGTAAGTAGCACACAATGACTGAATGACTATTTGCGATGCTGCGATCTGCGATAAATGCGATTTACGAAAATTCGTGATCATGATTTTCTGCGATGACACATCTTGACGACGTGATCCGTGATGCTGCAATGCGAGTCGCAGAAATCACCCATCGCGAATTTTCCTCGGCGCAGTATTCAAGGAAAGCTGTCCGTTAACCAAAATTAGGCACGCGCCTTAAAAGAAATTAATGATTGTACGCCAAAGTATTCAAGAAGGACAGTTTTGTGTTTTTCGAAGAGTCAGTTCACTATGGGTGTCATGATTATGCATTCATAAGAGCTTAAAGCTTTCATGTCAATCTTTATTATCATTACTCTTTTCCTTTGCGTAAACTGTAAGACAGAAAATAACAAGAAGCAATGTGCAGGAAACATCTAAGGAAAAGGGGAAAGTGTCAATTCTCGGAGAACAGAGAAGAGATCCCTTCAGAAATGGACGCCACATGCGATAGGACCACAGATTCCAGAGTATCACTCAACAGATGTTGATGTCAATAGGCCATCTAAAGCTCAGAGTCAAAGGCGCACAAAAGCAGCATGTTTACAAAAGACCCTAAAGCTTATCCCCAGAAAAGCCTGAAACAAAGAATGGAGGAAGTTTTCGATGCAGAAAATTGTTCAAAGAGTAAAGTCCCTAACTTGCTCAGTCATTCGCAAGGCCAGAAACAGAAATAGCAAAAGCAGAATCAGTTTGAGAGAAATTTGAGTTATTACCAAGTACACACGCAGTGAATATACCCAGCTAGAGGAAGATTCTCGAAAATATCTTCTAGTTTTCCAGAAAGTGGTGCCAACACTTGTTATTTCTATTTTCATAGCTCAAACGAAGGTGGAAGGTGAACAACCGACTCTTCCCAGGCGAATGTTGCATGCTAGCAGTACTAAGGAGCAAATACAGAAATGGTTCGGAATTAGATTCAATTTTTAGAAATAGTTTTTCTTTATCAGAAGGGCGGTCATTTAAAACCTCATCCTAAATTTATGTAATTAAGTTAATTACTTAGCAGTATTTAAGGCCTTCTCAGGCATTTAGAGAAGGGTCCAGAAATTTGTCAAAAACTTGTCCTCGGAACATGCACTTCTGCACCCTCAGAGGAGGTTTTGATGAATGGATGGATCAAGATTTATTAATTTTTGCATTTGATGTCTGCTACTGATGTTGCACTTTTGTACTCTTAGTAGATGTTAGAACAAGAAGAGATAAATCGTTTTTGCTTGAAGCTTATGAGTAGGATTAGTCATAAATGGTACTTTTATCTCTTGGCCATTTCTGCTTATATTCTTAAAGTGATATACAGTTTTCAGTTTTTTATATGTTATTGCATGAATGTATGAGTTACCATTTGGCACTTCTGTATGGTGGAGCCATTTATTTATGTCTGATATATGAATAACTTATTATGCGATATGCTGTTCACAACTGTTTTGCCTAACTTCTTATGCAAAGTGGTTTATCTTAATTGATTTCTATTCTTATAATAGCTTAATTATCTTTATTACTAGTTATTGTTTGAAATCTCATTAGATCGCATAACAGAAGAAATACACCCCGGGTTAGCATAGATTAGATGTCTTGTTTCTCATTAGATTACAATAGCATAGAGTTAGTTTAAAAGTCTGAATTAAATTAGCTTTAAGTACTCTTAGATCATCATCATCCAACTCTGCACACACACACACCCTTAGATTGGGAAATTGGTCCCATTATCCCCAGTCGGACCCACTATACCAAACGGATAAGGAGTTGCCAACCAAGGTCCGGACCGGGTGGGTATCCCCCTTGTTGTCGACCCGATTTTCGGGGCTTCAACATATTTGGCACTAGAAGGAGGGCCGCAAACTATGAATGGCACCTAAATCAAAATCTAAATACCATTCTAAGAGTAAATCACCCTCATCAACTCCCCCAACTTCCCCAGTACGTTTAAATCCAGAGTCACAAGTCGCTCGAGTATTAACCGTTGCTACATACCCTAATATTTCAGACCAATCTACCATTGAATCCCCTGAAGTTCAAACTCTGATTCGCAAACTCCAGGGATTCTCTATTTTTACACTGAGGTCTGATAAATTTCAAAGCAACGTGACTTCGCAGTACAATCCTGCTCATCCCCTGACTAGATTAAAGAGTGAAAATTTTGACATCCATCCAACTGAATTCCCTCTCCCTACCAGGAAAAGAGCAAGGAGAACACCACAAGAGTCTGACAGTGAGACTCTTTCATCTACATCGCACATTTCAACTCCCTCACCGCGAAGTCAGCCACCCACATCTTCATTCCAAACCACTCATCCATCTTCCACAACCCCTCTTCTTCAATCATCTAAGGTCATAATATCTTCATCTTCCCAGCCTCAGGGATCATCCTCTGCACTTCCATTTACTATCAGCTCAACGATGGCCCAGTCTCCATGGAACAATCCTGGGGCAGTTTTAATGCCTCCACCCCTGAGCCAAATACCGGCCCATCCTGAGAAATGGCTACCCAAATTCAATCCAGAAGTAGGCATTCTAGTTAAAGAGCACAATAACAATTTCATGCTTTCTGTCAATCTCAACGAAGTTACCAACGAGGACGTTGTTGTCCAGCTTTTTCCCTATACAATGCAAGGAACAGCCAGGTCATGGTACTTTTCATTACCCTCCAGGTCTATCACAAGTTGGGACATTTTTCAAAGTCAATTTCTCACCTAGTTTGGTGATGATAGATCAACGGCAACGTTAATCAGTGACCTATCCAGTCTTAAAGTCGAGGCTAGAGAACCCATCAAAGATTTCAATTTACGGTTCAATAAAATCCTCAACAAAATTCCCACTGCTTCCCAACCCAGCGAAGAAGTACGATGTGAATGGTGTATTACGGCCTTACCATCAAACTTAGCAATCTTCGTGGATAGGGCTAATAAAACATCTTTAGTTGAAAACCTGACAGAGGCGATAGTAGTAGAGAAACACGTAGTAGCCATGGAAAAGAGATCTGCGATAGAGGAACGCAAATCTAAAAAAATCAGCTTCAAGGAAGACCCCAAGAAGAAACAAACGAAAGATCCTTTCGATTTGGAAGGATTGCAGAAAGTATTAAAGACCATGTCCAATGAGATGATTGACATAAAAAAACAGGTAGCAGAAAATTCTTCAAAAAGGCCCTATAGAGCTTTTAAAAGAGGCCCTTCAATGGATTTGAAACCACCCAACGCTATCTCAAATGTCGAACCCGAAGAAAAAGAAGAAGAAGAGAGTACCACTGAAGGGCAGACAGATGAAAAAGAAGTTGTGGAACTACAAGGAATGTGGGATTTCATCCTCCCACAAGAAGAAGATCAAGAAGCATTTCCAGTTAGCACACGAAGCAAAATCAACTTGATCCTCCCCAAACTACCCCTAAGCAGAAGGGCGCAAGCCCTGCAGCAAAAGATAAAGTCGCAACAAAGAAAACGACTTCTAAAGCGACTCAATCTAGCCCAGTCCAACCAGATCAAACACCTCCATCGAGAACACTGATAGTGTCAGATGAAATGGAATACAATATTATTGATGACATGAAAAAGACTAGGGCTAATATCACTCTTTATGAATTGAGAAAATTGAAACATCAACAGAAGATAATGATGAAAGAATTGCATGCCGTGCCTACTACATCTTTGCCTATAGCTGTATTTTCCCACAACATGGGAAGACCTCCAACCAACACGACAAATAAGATTGATCCAAATGACATTCCCTTGATTGGAGGAAGATCAAGATCTCACACTCCCCCTTTTCTTCTCACTTATGAAATTTTCAATAAAAATGTGCACAATAGTTTGGTAGATTCTGGGGCTTCAACGAATATTTTTACCCAGATCAATATGTGCCAAGTTGAATGTTCAACCACAAAAATCCGCAGTGCGCATAGTTCAGCTTGATCGATCTCAAGTCGAAGTGATTGGTGAACTTAATCAAGTGAGCATAAGATTGTCGTCTAACCCAAAGGTATGTCAGGTTATTGACATTCTAGTAGCTGATATCCCAGAATTCTATGGTTTAATTCTTAGCAGGGATTGGTCCGAAAAACTCCATGGATACTTCTCAACCGACCGGTCGCACATGTGGTTACCCTACAATGGTAAAATGAATCAAATAAAGGTTGAATGAGAGTTACACCAGAAGTACATAGTAATAGAATTGAAAGGAGAAAATGAAGCAATAGCATATAACAGCAGCATCATAGGCAATTACTCGGTAGATTCTTTCCTTGGCAATTTCAATGCTCATACATCACCTTACTTAGAAAATTCAGTTTTGTCCCAAGTCGAAAATTTTTCCCAAACTGATAATTCAAAGTGTGTTAATTTTGTAGATAAACCTATAAATACATCTTTGTTTTGGAAATTGTATTTTGATGGCTCTAAATCTAACGAAGGAGTAGGAGCAGGATGTGTCCTGATTAGTCCAGAAGGAAATAAGACCATGCTTACGTGTAGACTTGAATTCGATTTCACAAACAATACAGCGGAATATGAAGCCTTAGTGCAAGGCCTATACAAAGCAATCGGGTTGAACATCAAGTATCTTCAAGTCTTTGGAGACTCTGAGATTGTCGTCAAACAGGTACGTAACACCATACATTGCCTATCAAGTCATTTGAAACACTATCAATCTTTAGTACAAGATCTGACTGAG
>APFE031755557.1:50522-68284 GCA_000404065.3 Pinus taeda | reverse complement strand
GCCATTTCTGCTTATATTCTTAAAGTGATATACAGTTTTCAGTTGTTTATATGTTATTGCATGAATGTATGAGTTACCATTTGGCACTTCTGTATGGTGGAGCCATTTATATATGTCTGATATATGAATAACTTATTATGCGATATGTTGTTCACAACTGTTTTGCCTAACTTCTTATGCAAAGTGGTTTATCTTAATTGATTTCTATTTTTATAATAGCTGAATGATCTTTATTACCAGTTATTGTTTGAAATCTCTTTAGATCCTATAATAGAAGAAATACACCCCGGGTTAACATAGATTAGATGTGTTGTTTCTCATTATATTACAATAGCATAGAGTTAGTTTAAAAGTCTGAATTAAATTAGCTTTAAGTACTCTTAGATTCAGCATCATCCAACTATGCACACACACACACCCTTAGATCAGGAAATTGGTCCCATTATCCCCAGTCGGACCCGCTATACCAAATGGATAAGGAGCTGCCAACCAAGGTTCAGACCAGGTGGGTATCCCCCTTGTTGTCGACCCGATTTTCGGGGATTCAACAGATCCCCAAGAAACAGGATGTCTTCAATACCAAGTGGCTCGCTAGGTTCTCGAATCCCACAAAAGACATCCTCGGGGAATGGTGGCAAGACCCTACAAAGTTCTGGGTAAGGACAGATCAATCTGACAAGGAAAAGGGATTGCGAAAAGTGTATCAATTAATTGCTGCAATGATTTTGGGTACCCATAAGCCTCTGCATGCCCTACCTAGGTTTTCCACAGATAGGATGCTCCTACGAGAGGTCTGCTACTAGATGAAGCAATGTTTTTCAAAGATATTTAACAAAGGAAAAATGAAACCCTGGCTCGCCTTCCTCCTCACCATCAGAGCGTATGTAGTAGAAAATTTCAAATAGGTAGAGGCTGAGGCTGATGCGCTGAATGGAAGCCCTTTCATAACACTCAACTACCACACTTATGATTTGGAGAAAATAGTAGCCACTCATTACATGAAGGAAAAATTTAGTTCATCATATTCTCATACCCAAAAGGACATTGAAGACAGGGTTAGGAACTGGTATAATGCTACAAGGAAATTTAGCCCAAGTGAAGAACAGACTACAGAGGATGAGCCCCAAGATGATTCCCAGGAAGATATAAGCCTCAAATAAAGAGCTTCTACCATAAAGAAAAAGCATATCAAAGCACCAATAGGCACTGGGGAGGGTGAGCAGCACAAAGGGAAGGAGGTTGAAGACCCCGTGAGTGACAACGATGAGGAGGATGCAACACTAGAAAGACGAAATTCCCACTTGGCAAGAAAAAAGTGAGAGCTCAAGAGGCAAAGGGAGCTAGAGAGAAAACAACCTCTAGATTCCAGCAACCAGAGCCAGAACGATAAAAGGAGAAGGCAAGAGGAACAAGAGAAGGAGAAACAGTTGTGAGAAAAGCAATGGGAACAAGAAGTGGAAGAGAAGAAAAGGTAGGAAGAAGAAGGGAGGAAAATGTAGGAAGAGGAAGAGCAGAAAAATAGGAAGAAGAAGCTGAGAAGAAAAGGCAAGAAAAAAATAGGAGGTTGGAACAAGAGCTGAAGAGCAGGGAAGATGAACTAAAGAGGAAATGGGCATTAGCAGAGGAAGAAAAAAGTCAATGGGAAGAAGAGCTTAGGAGGGATAAGGAAAAGGAATCTGGAGAGAGTGAACAAGGGGAGACCAGCAAAATAGCTGACTTCAGCACAAGACAAAACAAGCTTCCTCCATTAGAGGTACCCCCTACTACTCCCCTTACTGGCAAACATCTTCCACTCCAAGAGTTGGGCATCGTAGAGGATAAAGATGAGGAGGTCCTAGATCTCACTTGACTCACTTTCGATGAGATAAACCTCAAGATCTTACAAGAAAGGAAAAATTTTTGTAGCAGGAACCCAGCCAAGCCTCTTTTAGTGACCACAACCAAAGATATTATGCCTAATATTACAGTGAACCCTCAATTGATTTCCTCGACCAGGACGGATTTTGTAGCCTCCATAGAACACAATGTGGCCAGGATGAGCAAACAAAATGTGGATTTGCAGAACAGGCTTCACGCATCCAAATAGAGGGCCACCATCGCAGAACAAGAGAAGAAGAAGATGGAGGAAGAAAATGCGGAAATTCGCTTAGTACACACAAATGAAGTAGAGTTCCAAGCAGCCATTGAGGCAAAAACAGAGACTCTGAGGGAAGACATGACGGTAGTTTATGAGGAAATGTCTAAACTACACCACACAGTAGCCCCGACCATGGCCATCCAGGCTCACCCAAAAGAAAGAGTAGCCATGCTTAAAGAGGCTATGACCACTTTAGATATGATACACAAATGGTCTATTAAGTACCCTAGGGCCCTGGCGGTGGTCCGTAAGAAAGACTGCATCACCATGCAAAATACTAAGGTCCAGCTCCACATCAAAGTTCAGTCTAAAGACAAACTAGCCAAAGATGTGGAAAGAGTACTGGCATCCTACAAACATATTTTTAGTGGCTTGGAATCAGTAATCAAATTACATGGAGTGCCCATGATAGGAGAGGTTAGGCAGGTCAGGAAGAAGGAAGAGATCACATCAGAAGTACAGGAATTCATAGAGACGTTTAAAGAAGCATCCCATATGAAGGACATGCCAATTACCAAAGAAAACATCACACATTATGTGGTAGAACCATTGAGGATCTACACCAAACCGATAACCTTTAATAATCAAGTGCATGCCAAACGAAGCACTCTCATTCCTAATGCCCTCGAGTGCCTACACCGACATGATGAAGACCAACCACAAATCATGCCCATTATAGAAAAATATAACCTATGGTGCACATATTTGATGGAACATCTCGAGTTTGAAATTCCAAAACTTGCCATTATTAAATTAGTGAATTAGATTGATAGTGATTTCGTGACATTTTTTTCTACATTAGCATAGAACACCTTGTGAATATGAAACATCATGTAGAATACTAAAAGTGATGTTGTGAATATGAAAGGTCATGAGGTAGTCCAAGAGTCAAGGTTAGACCAAGAGTCACTCTTACCCTATAAATATACCCTCATGCCTCATTTGTATAGGACTTTCTGTTGAGGACATGTTTTGGAGATATACATTGCTTGAGAGAATTTATGTCCTTTTAATATATGCAAGGAATGATTGTAAGCTTCTACTATCGCATTCTTCAAATGTTTTATGTGCTAATGCCATGAGTATTTTCCTTCACTTGATGGATCGATTGTTCCTGAAAGCTATTTGATTTGCGGTCTACTCACATGATGTCTCATACTCCACACTTTATGTTGCTTCGTATGAATGGTATTTGTTTCGCTAACTCTATATTCATTCCAATGAACATTTTCTTTGGTGTTGGTATAATCGATTTTGACCGCACAAGTTATGCATGTTTATAAATGTTTGATCGTCGTGAACTGATTTACAATTATTAATCATTTTATTTTAGAATACATGTCTTATTTAAAGCCTACTAACAGTAACTTTACATAAGGTTTATGTCATTTATGGTTTGGCTATTCATGGTATGTACGACATAGGATATTTGTCAATTATTTCCTTGTATTTATTTGAGATTCATGCTTTCAATTGGGTCTACATTTCACCTTCGTCCAATGTAAACTTTAAAAAGCTGAATGGCAGCCGGGCCTACATACCAGAAGGGGTCTCTACCACAAACAGTTCAAGTTCTAGCTGGGAGCCTACATCAGGGAGATCCGCTTAACTATTGGTAGAATATTCCATCCCATCAATAGATTTGGCGCTAGAAGGAGGGCCAACTGGATGACCTCCCTCCAAGAATATGATTTGGAATTCAAACCTTCCCACATTGTGAAAGGGCATGGACTTCGTAAACTGATTATCGAAGCAGCTAATCATCAAAACACGAAGCCTGATCGACTAACCCAGGAAACAGAAGGATGGGAGCACAAAATTGAAATGTACCAAAATGAACTCCTCATCTCACATGACACCTCATCATGGTATTCAAATGTAAAGAAATACCTAGTAAAGGGATCTTTACCTGAAGCTATGTCTGCTAGACAAAAGAGGGCCATTAGGTTCAAGGTTGACTCATATCAAATGGTGCAAGGGAAACTTTTTAGAAAGCACCACCTCGATATATTACTGAGATGTTTAGAATACAATGAACCCCAACGTGTGCTGAAATATCTGCATGATGGGCCTACAGGAGGTCACTATGCAGACAACACTACAACTCATAAGATCATGTGAGCAGGTTTCTATTGGCCGACACTATTCAAGGATGCTCATGCCTATGTGCAGAAGTGTCCTACCTGCCAGATACATGCAAGCAAGCAAGCAAGGTTTGTTGCCCCACTCCAACCTATAGCAGTTGAGGAACCTTTTCCGCAATGGGGGTTGGAAATCATAGGAGAGATCATGCCAAACTCGTCAAAACAACATAGGTACATACTCACAGCCACCGACTATTTAACCCAATGGATAGAGGCAGTCCCATTGCATAAATTTAACGATGATGAGGCAATATCCTTTATTAAGCAGTGCATCATAGCCAAGTTTGGTGTTCCAACCTCTCTTGCCTTTAATAATGCTACTTATTTTTTGACTTTGAAATTGTATGATTTTGCTTTAGAAAATAGCATCGTATTGAAACATTTGACCAACAACTATCCTCAAGGGGATGGCCTAGCAGAATCAACCAACAAAAACCTTATCCGTATCATTAAGAAAACCTTGCCTTCCACCATCGGAATTGGCACAATGCCCTCAGTAACGCCCTATGGGCTGATCGGGTAACTCCCAAAACATCAATCAACATGTCTCCCTACTTTCTGGTTTAGAGGAAAGAAGCCATTCTTCCACCCAACCTATACCTACACGCCCTCAGATTGGCTCAAGAGTCGCAAAGTTCCCTGTGTCCTGACATGCAAATCCGAATCAATGCCTTGGTAAGATTGGAGGAGGAAATATTGGAAACTAAAGAAAAATTCATCATGCATCAAGCATGGATCAAGAGATGGTTTGACAAAAAGACCGCAGGGTCCTATGAGTTTGATGTCGGTGATCTAGTGCTTAAGTGGGATTGGGCCCATGAGGACAAAGGTAAGAAAACAAAGTTCCAAGCCTTATGGATAGGCCCTTTCTAGATCATAGAAAAATTGGCCATAACACCTTCAAATTGCAAACCCTCGAAGGGTGAGTAGAAACCCTCCCAGTGAATGGCCATGACCTGAAATATTATTTTACCTAGCAACCCCAAAGGTTTTGGCCCCACCTTGTACTATAGTTTCCTTTCATTTTTCTTAGATAGACATCCTTTGTTGTTAGTATTGGTTTTTTCTTGTTTTGCGTATTATCTTTTGGAATAAATTCAATATGGTAGTAAGAGGTTGGAACAACACTGAATTTTGGCTCCCGTAGATATTCACTAAAACCGGTTACTAGCGAAATCTTAAGTCACGATGAGAAATATATTAGGTCGGATTGGTGGTAATGGGGAACTCAATGGCACACATAGCCTTTGCTCATGCTCACATCGGTCTGAACCAATTACTAACATGGTCGAAAAATCCTGAATGGTGTTAACCCATCTGTCGCTTCAGGAATGAAAGGGAAATTGAAGAAATAAAGTCTCGGCAAAACCAGAAACAACCTCTTTGCAAGTCAAATAAGTCAGGATCCCTTGTTTGCCCAGGCTTTAAGACATCACCAAATAAGTCCATATATGCATAGATAAATAAGTTCCAATGAGCACCTCCATCCATTTCATAATAAAGGCTAAAGGACTGAGAAAGGCTTCCTGTGTAAAGAGTGAAAGAAACGACTCCGCCGGGGTACTGACCAGGCTCGCTAGCAATGGAGCAATGTTCGTGATTTCTAGGTAGTGACTTCATCGGGGTACTGTTCAAGCTCATTGGCAGTGTAGCAACAACAAATTACCATGACCACTATACCAAGAAAAATTTAAAAAAGATCACAACGTAGTTTCAACTTCCCCTTTCTATCCTAGGGCGATGGGAGGTGATACCCTATCTCGTGTGTAATGCCCATGTCATGTAGGCTGGGACAATAGAGTAAGTTTAAATCGAAATGCCTAATACCATCTATGGGACCCACAACATCATGAGGCACACTTAATTGAAGTCTCCTTAAGCTAGGCTCAAAAGCATCAGAGGTTCTGAAGTCTCCCAAGGAATCGCCAAATGTTGTAGTTGTTGCAACAACCCTCCCAAAATCTCAAAAACTCCAAAATTTTTGGAGCCCCTATACTAAGAGGAACCCCTGCCCCACCAGGTTTTGTTCAAAATCTCAACAGTCACAAAGAACCTAGGGAAGAGTCTAAATTTTCTAAGTAAAGCTAGGTCGTTGCTTCCTGACCTAGTCAGTTGGCCGTGGAGTCAGATCATGACTAGACTTAATCCTCACGACTACCTCGACTTTTGTGACTCACAGGTCATAGAGGTCAAGAAGGTCACGTAGCCGCATTTGCCTTTGCATGTTTCCTTTGCGACCCTTGCAACCTCGTGACCAGCTAAGTCACATAGGTCGCGAGGTCACATCATCCACATGCAAACTTCAATGTGACTATGTGACCTTTGCAACTTTGCAACCATCTAGGTCACATGGTCACATTGGTCGCAAGGTTGCACCCCCATCTCCCATATTTGGACGCAACCATGTGACCTTTTGACCTTGCGACCTACCAAGTCGCATGGTTGCATTGGTCACAAGGTCACACACTAGCCCCATGAGACCTCACACATGCCACCAAAAATATATATAAAAGGTCACTCCAGCCTCATTTTGTAACCGCTTCCTAGGTCACACGAAGAGATAGGTGATCATTCGACTAGGTTTCGTGCATGCAACTGACTCTGAGTAAGTAACCGTCGCCTTCTAGCAATCATTATTATCCTCCAAGTGTCATTGTATGCATTTGACGACCTTTGGCATCCCCTCACCCCGGGGTTTTAACTCCTTTACTTGGTCTTTTCTTCATCTTTTTCCCATAACAATTGCCCTAGTTACCCTCTCCCTGCCTGGTCTCAAACATTGCCCTTGCTTAAACCTAGACCCCCCTGTTTCATCTATATGCTTGATTTTACTCACCTAAGAGGGACCCTAACCTCCTAATACCTTATCTGTATCTTACCTGATATTTTTTCAGCTTGATTCGTGCAGTGTGGAGTCGCGATATCCTTTTCCTCACAACCTCGTAACTGTGTGACCTCGCGACCTAGTTAGGTTGCGACTTGCGGCCGGTCCCCCTACCCCGCGACTTTGTGACCCTGGTTGATCCACGAATCATGGTGCAAATCATTTAATCACACTCCTTAGCTTGTGACCTTGTGATATTTCCCCCTTGCAACTCACCTTGCACCTACTGCAGTCTCTCTTTTCCGCAAGTTTTATTTGATTTTCATGTCATCTCTCTCATCGTGGGACTATGTTTTTGACATGCTAGGTGACATAGATCTAGAGTGCATTTCCATTTCTTCTTTCGAAGACGAGATGGCTCCCCCTAATACTAAAGCTAGTCACAAGGCCTCGGGAAGTGGGTCGTGGGAGGATGACCCAGAAGAGGAGCCACTTGCCTTCAGGGATACTTCCTATAACATCAGCAAAAGCACAAGGCTCCCCTAGTATAGCATTTACGAAGAGTTTGCAAATCCAGACATCCTGGAGACACAAGAGGATTTTCAAGCTTACCTCCATGTCAAAAGATTGAAGTTACACAAGGTGGCAGCACACCCCCAAGTCTTCCCTTTCTTGGAAACCATTGAATGGATCTTGCAATGCACAGACAGAGTGTCCTGGTTGATCAGAGGCTATGATGGAGTGCCCATAGCCGCTATCCCCTGAAGACATCATTGCTTACTACAAGCTCACCAAGAAATAAGAGGTCTTCAATATCAAGTGGCTCGCTAGCTTCTTGACTCCCACAAAAGACATCCTCAGGGAATGGTGGCAAGACCCTACAAAGTTCTGGGTCAGGACAGATCAATCTTACAAGGAAAAGGGATTGCAAAAAGTTTATCAGTTAATTGCTACAATGATTTTCCGGTTGTATGGAAAGCTAGACTGTGACATTTTCTATGGCACCTGGGTTCCCCTCATGTACACTGTTGTCACCTGAGGGGCCATTTTTAATTGGGTAAGCATCCTATGCTCATTATTAAAAACAAACATAATGGTTTCCAAGCTACCTCAAGAATTCTATATGTCATCATATCTCCTCGATGTTGTTTTCTCAAGATGCTACTTCAAGAACTAGAGTTGTAACTAGGACTCGTCGACAGCTAACCCCATGCATATCCATTATAAAGTCTTTTGGGATATAGGTTACAGAGGCATGCTAAATATAATTTGTGAAACATTCTGTTAACTCAAAATCAAGCCCTAGAAGGCTGCAGTCTAGGAAGACTTCAAGTAACTGTTTCAAACCAATCTTTTAGCTAAGGCTTAGCCTCCCTAGCCTGATCTCAAGGGATTAAAGTTTTTGATTATGATCAAAATGGCTAACTCTTTGTGAAACAAATAGAAATGAAAATGGTGGAAACAAAATTAACAAGTATCCATTGGGCTTATGGAGTCATATGTAATATAGTATTAACAGTAGGATTTGGCTTTGCATAAAAGTCAAGGCATTTAGATTTCAATATAGGTAGAGCACAACAAACACACAAAAGACAATCAATGAGTATATGAAGGAAATTAGAACACTGCAAGTGATTTCTAAGTAATCAAATATCATAACGCTGTAGATAATCATGAAAAGACAACAAAGAAACTCATACATTGAATTCTATATGATTCTTGAGAAGCATAAGCGAGTACTATATTACCAGAAAAACAGAGTCTTTACATAGGCCAAATATCAGAGCTTTTTCACATACATTTCCAACCCTGGTTACATTACTCTTTCTCCTATATATAGAGCTCTCCTACCTAGCTGAGATTCCTCCTCAAGCATGAGGGGAACTCGAATTCTACTTCTAATGACACCTATTCAACTTTTAACTGCCTATTAAATGTAATAAAGTGCAACTATACTTTCTAGAAATCTAAATCAAATAGGAGTCCAACTCCATATTATGCTAATAATAGCCTTAATTACAATCATCCTCGTTCTTTGACATGTGGTCCCTTTTTAGTTTGGCTGTGATGGATGTTTAAAACTCCATACTGGTTTTCAATGTCACATCTTCTCCATTTCCCCTAAAACATAGGAAATTACCCCTATTTATCGGCCTTTGGTTTTCCTAAAAAATGTTCGAATCCAAAGAACCATGTCCTTCATCTTTGATTATCCAATATATATATCAGATTGCCATGTCCTTGATGTGTTGTCAGCCTCTTTTATGTGTGAAGGCAAAAGTTTTTTTTTCAAGCTGTCTGACATATCTTGCACTATAGTAAATGTTCTCACTTTATGACAAAAAGTTTAGAGTTGGATTTGAATACATGTTTCCTCCACTTGTCTTGGCCTTGTTGAAATTTGATAGCTCTATATGATCCCTTGAAGATACTCCCTTTTCAAAATTTCTGCTTGTATTTCAAAATTTTTTGACTGAGATTAGATTGTGTAGCTTCAGCAATTTCGTAGCGTGCTACGAAACTGCTGGGCTTTAGTCATCATCTTCAGCAGTTTCGTAGTGCGCTATGAAACTACTGTGTTATTCCAAAAAACACAGTTTTCTCAGACTAGCCCAACCAAACTTTTGTTGTTTTGAGCCTTTTGCTATTTAAATATTCTTTCAATTGCTCTAATGGCCTTTCAAAACTGAATAGAAATGTATGATTCTTCAAGACAGATTATACCAAGCAATACCATCAAAAATTTGAAACATAGCCTTACTTGAGATTTTTTTTAAGGAGATTCTTTTAGCTGGCTTAACTGTATCTTTAAGTCTTCAATTTGTTTCTTCATGACCTTGATCCCAAATCTGAGGTTTGTATTGACCTTTCTAATAAATTGAGCTTCCTTTATTGCAAGGACAATCCAGCTATGGAATTGAACACTAAAATCAACTACCTTGGGAATTTGAAATGTTTGGTCCTCCCACCGAGCTTGCATTTGGTTAAAATAAGCCTCCTTAATTGCAAATTTCCTGGCAGCTTTCTTCAATCTAGCAATTTCAAAGTTGGCCAATTCCAATTTCTTTTTCAAGTCTTCCACACTATCTTCTTCTTGAATGGCAATTGTTTTTCCTTTATCCTTTCTTTCATGAGGCCGTGTCACCTCCCGTGTTTCCTCTGCACTTGGCGATACCTCTTGTATTTGTTTAAACTTCCTCGTTATGGGTCTCCTAGGCTTGAATACAAATTGATCAACCTGATCATCAAACTTTAGTTTCTTTGAGGCTTTGACTCTCTTGGCCTTGTCTTTTCCTGACTCTATCAAATCTGCTTGCACTAGTGGAGACTCTTCAATGTCAATGGCTTGCAATAAGTCATTTAAGTCTTCCTTTAAAACAGGGCTTTCTTCAATAATCACTGACTTACCCTTTTCCTTAGCTACCTGGCTCCTAGTCCTTCTTCTTTGAACTCCTTCACCTGTGCTTGATTCATGTGAACTTTATTTAACCCGAGTTTTCTCTGTAAGAGATTGTTGGGGTGTATCCTGAATAGTCAGTGGCTTGGTGGACTCTCTTACTTGTTTCCTTGCCTTCAACTTTGAAAACCTCTTAGATCTTGTCTCTGTCTGGTGACTAGTTGTTGTTGGAAGATCTTTTGTAGCTTGAGGGCTGAGACCAGTCTCGTTCTTTAAACTAGACATGAATAGGAATGTATGCTAGTCCCTACCTACCCTCTGGAGTTCATGCAGAACTATCAATTTAACCAAGCCATGGTGGAACAATGAAGTCTCACAGGCTTCTTTCTTTAGCTGTACCTTATCACACATTTTACTTAAGCTACGAAATAAGTAAAAAGGTAGCTCAATAGATGCCTTTCCTGTGAAATGCAATAGAAGTTTAAAATGATATGAATATACTTTTTTGTATCTCCCTTCACAGGTAAGATACTTCTGTATAAAAGTAAGCAGATTGGCATATGACTCTTTGACATAAATTCTAGTAACATATTTGTTTAGGTATGAGTTAATGAATTCTTGCTTTAGAAACTCTTTGCATGGGTTCATATCAAATTTAAAATTCTTAAACCAACTTTCTTGGCCCCTTGGAATCTCTGTAATTGTGGATGTCATGTCTGGTGAGACCTACAATTCCAGCATACCAACCTTTGAGTTTAGTCCTATGAAATTCAGGGCAAACACCTTGGTAACTTGTGCATGACCTCCCTAGAGTTTCTTGCAAAAATTTCAACACCCGGCTTGTTTGAACGCATGGTCGACTTCTCTATTCTTCAAGGTTATGTCTAAACCTTCAGGCTCGTTTCTCAAACATTTGCCTGATCTGTGATCTTTTCTTTCTGCTGATCCCTCCATGAAGGTTCAATGTAATGGAGGTTAGAAATGCTAGCGCTGCTCAAACTTCAATCTCTGCCTCACTTGAATGACTGCCTCGCTTTATAGCTGCCTCACTTGATAACAATGTTTTCAAATTGAAATCTTGCATAGTTGTTTCTCATGCAACGAATAAAATCATCATTAATACTGTGCATACCTGGCCTTTCTTGGAACTTGCAATCCGTGTATTAGTGTACCTAGCGAATGCAATGATGGAGATAAGCAGTTGGATATGATATGTGGAGTGCATAAACTGACAATGAATGACACAACTATAACTTAACTTGACAGATTTGACAATTGGGAAAGATTCGCTGCAGAATGTACGAATCCCGGATTTCATAGCGTAGTCAGTGTAAATTTTGAATTATGCGCTACGAAATCACCTAAAACATATCGTGCTACGAAATTACCTAAAACTGTTGCACTGCGAAAACACTTCAAAATGGTTACATGCACTACGAAATCACCTAAAGGGCTTTGTGGCACATAGTAACTTTTCAACAAAACTGACACATGGTTATGAGACCGATGATGAATGAGAATTTCCAACGATGAATAAGAATGCATATTTGATTCAAGAATCCTAAGACTCATACTCTAAGGCAAACAAACATCAAACTTAGACTAGCACTGACTTTTACCATAAACTAATGTGAGACATTTTGGTATTAGAATTATTAAGTGATAACACATTCATCAACCCATTCTACCAATTACTTTTTGGTGAGGAACCACCATGCATGTCTAAGAGGGCCATGAAGGCACTCATCAAGGTAGCACATTGGTTCCCCATTGAAGAGGGGACGTTCATTAGGGTTTTCGGTATTGATAAGCCTCTACATGCCCTACCCAAGTTTGACACAGATAGGACGCTCTTGCGAGAGGTTTGCTACCAGATGACGCAATGGTTTTCCCAATGATATTGAACAAAGGAAAAAAGAAACCCTAGTCCACTTTCCCCCTCACCATCGAGGCATACGTGGTAGAAAATTTCAAACAAGTAGAGGCAGAGGTCAATACACAGAAGGGAAGCCTTTTCATAATGCTCAACTACCAAACTTATGAACTGAAGAAAATAGTAGCCGCCCATTGCAAGAAGGAAAAATTCAGTTGGTCATATTCTCATACTTAAAAGGACATTGAAGACATGGTTAGGAACTGGTATAATACTGCAAGGAAATTCAATTAAAGCGAAGAACAGGCTACAAAGGATGAGCCGAAAGATGATTCCCAGGAAGATATAAGACTCAAAGAAATAGCTTCTGCCATAAAGAAAAAGCAGCTTGAAGCACCAACAGGCACTGGGGAGGCTGAGCAGTGCAAAGGGAAGGAGGTTGAAGACCCTATGAGTGACAATGAGGAGGAGGATGCAATGCTGGAAAAAAGAAATGCCTACTTGGAAAGAAAAAAGAGAGAGCTTAAGAGGCAAAGGGAGCTGGAGAGCAAACAACCTCCAGATTCCAGCAACCAGAACCAGAATGATAAAAGGAGAAGGTAGGGGGAACAAGAGAAGGAGAAATAGTTGCGAGAAAATAAATGGGAACAAGAAGAGGCAGAGAAGAAAAGGCAGGAAGAAGAAGAGAGGAGAAAGCAGGAAGAGGAAGAGTAGAAAAAATGGGAAGAAGAAGCTGAGAAGAAAAGGTAAGAAGAAAACAGGAGGTTGGAACAAGAGCTGAAGAACATGGAAGATAAACTAGAGAGGCAACGGGCATTAGCAGAGGAAGAAAAAAGGCAATGGGAAGAAGAGCTTAGGAGGGATAAGGAAAAGGAATCCAGAGAGAGCGAACAAGGGGAGACCAGCAAAACAACTGACTTTAGCATGGGACAAAATGAGCTTCCTCCATTAGACATACCCCCTACTACTCCCTTCACTAGCAGACATCTTCCACTCCAAGAGTTGTGCATCACAGAGTATCAAGACGAGGAGGTCCTAGATCTCACTCAACTCTCTTTCGATGAGATAAACCTAAAGATCATACAAGAAACGAAGAAGTTTTGCAACAGGAACCTAGTCGAGCCTCTGTTAGTGACCATGACCAAAGATATTGTGCCTAATATTACAACAAACCCTCAAATGATTGCCTCGTATGAAACAGCCTTCGTGGCCGCCACAGAATACAATGTGGCCAGGATGAGCAAACAAATTCTGGATTTGCAGAACATGCTTTATGCATCCAAACAGAGGGCCATGATGGTAGAACAGGAGAAGAGGAAGATGGAGGAAGAGAACGCGACACACTGCTTAGTGCACACGAGTGCAGCAGAGTTCCAAGCAACCATTGAGATGGAAACAGAGACTCTGGGGGAAACCATGACGGTAATTTATGAGGAAATGTCTAAACTACACCACATAGTAGCCCCCGTCATGGCCATCCAAGCTCACACAAAATAAAGAGTAGCCATGCTTAAAGATCCTATGATTGCTTTGGGTAGGATACATGAATGTTCCATTAAGTACCTTAGGGCCCTGGTGGTGGTCCCTAAGAAAGACTAGATCACCATGCAAAATACGAAGGTCCAGATCCACATCAAAGTTTAGTCTAAAGACAAACTAGCCAAAGATGTGGAAAGAATACTGGCATCCTACAAGAATATTTTTAGTGGCTTGGAATCAGTAATCCAATTACATGGAGTGCCCGTGATAGGAGAGGTCAGGTAGGTCAAGAAGCAGGAAGAGATCACCTTGAAAGTACAGGCATTCATAGAAACATTTAAAGAAGCAGCCCGTATGAAGGACATGTCGATTACCAAAGAAAACATCACATGTTATGTGGTAGAACCAGTGAGGATATACACCAAACTAGTAACCTTGAATAATCAGGGGCACGCCAAATGAAGCACTATCATTCCCGATGCCCTCGAGTGCCTAAACCGACATGACGAAGAGCAACCACAAATCACACCCATTGCAATAGAATATAACTTGTGGCACACATATTTGATGGAACAGCTCAGGCTTGACGTTCCAGAACTTTCAATTATTAAATTAGTGAATTAGATTGATAGTGATTTCGTGACATTTTTGTCTACAATAGCATAGAACACCTTGTGAATATGAAAGGTCATGTAGAATACTAAAAGTGATGTTGTGAATACGAAAGGTCATGAGGTAGTCCAAGATTCAAGGGTAGACCAAGAGTCGCTCTTACCCTATAAATATACCCTCATGCCTCATTTGTAAAGGACTTTTTGCTGAGGACCTTTTTTGGAGATATACATTGCTTGAGCGAATTTATTTCCTTTTAATATATGCAAGGAATGATTGTAAGCTTCTACTATTGTATTCTTCAAATCAGTTTTATGTGTTAATGCCATGAGTATTTTCCTTCACTTGATGGATCGATTGTTCCTGAAAGCTATTTGATTTGCAGTCTTCTCAAATGTTGTCTCATAATCAACACTTTATGTTGCTTCATATGAATGGTATTTGTTTTGCTAACTCTATACTCGTGCCAGTGAACTTTTTATTTGGTGTTGGTAATCTGTTTTGACCGCACAAGTTATGCATGTTTATAAATGTTTGATCATTGTGAACTGATTTACAATTATTAAGAATTTTATCTTAGAATACATGTGTCTTATTTAGAGTCTACTAACAATAACTTTACATAAGGTTTATGTTGTTTATGGTTTGGATATTCATGGTATATGCAACATAGGATATTTGTCAATTATTTCCTTGTATTTATTTGAGGTTCATGCTTTCAATTGGGTCAATATTTCACCTTTTTCCAAAGAAAACTCTACAAAGCTTAACAAAAACCGAGCTTACATATCGGAAGGGATCCCTACCACAAACAATGTAGGTTCTAGTTGGGAGCCTACATCGGGGAGATCCCCTTAACTATTGGTAGAAGATTCCAGCCCGTCAACAGACCCAGAGGACGTATTCAAGGTGCTAGAAACGTAGGGCGAACTAATATTGGGATAAAGTAATAACCAAAGGAATATATTCTAGTACTTGACCCAAAATCTCCAAGATCCATTGTCTGAGTTGAGCGGAAGTATAAGATCGTCCTCGGACCCGACTGACCATAACCCTATCAGCAGTGTCGAGCATGTCTCCCATCTGAAGATCATCACCAAAGGTTAATGAAATCTTCTTGCACTTGACCTTGATTCCCTTGAACTTCTGTATAGTTCAGGGTGCATTTCCAATGAAGGGGTTGATGGGGGGGTCGTAGGAAATACCTGGTCTTGTACTAGCCCTAGTACCTTCTTCAAAATTAGGTGGCAGAAGTGAGGAGCCTTCAAAAAATCCATATGTGGAAGGGTTGGTAACCAGAGGAGGGGGTATGGGGGGGAATGTTTCAATGTGAGAGAGAAATGGGGGCCCAAATCTAGTGGGATACATGGGAAAGGGATCACAGAGGAGGGTAAATTTGAGAGATACAATGACAAAGAGGATGAGGACAGGTTCAAGCAGGAGTCGAAGAACTAAAGGGAAGTCAGAGAGGGTTGTGAATAGTCAGAGCCCGACAAGTAAAAGGATGCGTCCGGGGAGCCATATATTGATAGGGATGATGAAGAAGGAATGACCGACAACACAAAATTCAGAGCCAGGGCACGTGGATGAGAAAAAATGGACATTGATAAAACCCTAGGGTCACCCGCCAATGTCAAACGGAGTTGCAGAGAGATGTTTGAGGAAGTGACCAAAAGATGTGGAGGAGAAACCATCTAAATCGGAACTCAGTCATAAGGATCCTCAGAGTATCCAACCATATCAACCTCCATCTCATCTAATAGACAACAAAAAAAGATCCACACAATATTCGTGCCAATCAACAGTTACCCAGACAAGTGCACTAATGTCTACCCCAGGTGCTAGAATAATGGAAGATGGTCGGTGCTAGCAGAAAGTTGTAGTCATCCAAGAGATTAGAATAGGTTCCTAACCACAGTCGCAAGCTGTAGGTTCCTAGAAAAAAGTGGTCAGGTACTAGAGCCCTAAGGTCGTAGAGCCATCGAACCCTCTCCTCCTAGAAATCCCTAGCAATGTGTTATCCATCAACTTACCTTTTTATTAATAATAAAAATAATTGTATTAGTTTTATCATATTATTAAAAAAATGTTTTTTTTATCCTTATTATTTTCAGGTTTAGTCTTTTCTATCTCTTGAACAACCGTTTTATTTTTTGACCCTTCTCTTCCTTCTCTCCTCTATTGGCATTATGATACAAGTGTTGTCCTTGATGGCAACTCACTCAAATGAAAGATCACAGTGAAGCAGGTCAATAGCAAAGAATTAATGATCAAACTACAAAGAATGAAGAAAAAGAGGTATATTCAAGTTCACCTTGACAAAAGAGCATATACACGCAGTTTAATAGAACAAAAAGAGAGTATAACATACACACACACTTTCACAAGAGGGAAAGTGCGTACATGTTGGAAAACTAAGTTTTTGGTCCGTGGTATTTGGTCCATGATATTTTGATCTATGGCATTGGTCCAAGGTATCTAGTCTGAGGTATTGACCCTAGGTATTTGGTCCAAGGTATTGGTCCTAAGTGGTTTTGCTCCATGGTATTGAGAAAGGCCTAAAACTATATAAGGAGGAGAAAATCATTAGGCTAATGTGTGCAAGTATTGAATATTTGATGAAGTGTGAGATCCAGTATGTAGGTTATGGGTTTGTGATGCTTTGCTTGATCTAAACTAAGGATGCACCTATGTGGTTGATGATGGATGATGGATCAAGATCATAAGACCTGAAATGTATTATCATTATGCGGTTTGATCATGGATAGACTAGATCTGAATTACTGACGCATGTTTTATTCTATAAATGTTATGATCTGGGTATGACTGATGTCTGGAATAGCTGCAAATTTATGAGTAAATATTTGCAGATCTGTACGTAGGCTCACCTTGGTAAAAGCGCGTATACATGCAGGTTCAGCTCATCAGAGTAGCGTATACATTATGAAATATGATATCTGAATTTGCAGTTGGTTCTAGTGGTTGTTTTGGAGTTCTGGGTTCTACTCTGTGTTCTAGTGACTGTGTTTTGATGACAGGCCTTTAGTGATTCAGTTGTGGCTGATTCAGAGATTGATCATGCAAATTTATTTGATGGTTGTATTGCAATGGGGATTGATTTTGAGCTTCAATATTGTTGATGGATCCAGTATGAAAATTGGATGAAACGTGGCCTTCAGATTGTGGTGTTGTGTTCCAGGAGTATCCAGTCTGAAAATTTATGAAACGTGTGTTGGGGCAGAGCCCCCACTTCATTGCACCGATTGCACAATGGGGGGGTCCGGGGGGTTTGAGGG
>APFE031755557.1:4481-26055 GCA_000404065.3 Pinus taeda | reverse complement strand
TGAAAATTTACTCTGGGGGGAAAAAATCCGGCATCAACACTTTTTGATTTCAAGGTGTTTTTTCATGTATTTTTGGGATTCTTGGGCTCGAATACCTATTTTGAGGTAATAGTTCATGTTTGATCGGTAACTATGTTAGGCCCAAAATTCCTAGAAACTGTATGAATAAATGCAATTAGAAGTCATCCATGTCAACCCTAAGTCTTGTGATATTATTCTTAGTGCTTATTTTTGTTTCAAACCAATGGAACAAGGTAGATGGGTCCATCCCCACATTATCAAAACTAGGCTCGAGTTCATTTTTTTGTTTGGAATAGACTTGTTAGTTTGTATGCTAGAAAAAGAAGGAAACTCATACTATAAATTTAAATCTAGATCATGAATTATTACTAGTGATACATACCACTTTTATGTATTGGCTATTGTGACAAAGATGGTTGGGAAAATGTTTAATGTGCTCTCAGTGTTTATTGCATCATAGTAGCACCCCCTATTTGTAACACTATACCTATACAGTTTTAAAGAGGACTGCAATACAAAAAACTTGAAATCATAGAGAGTTATAATGAGTAATGCATGCAATTAAATCCTTTCCAGTGAAAAGAATGGAGATGTAGTAAAATAAAATAAAATAAAATACTAAAGATAGAAAGAACTCCTCCAAGGAAAAAAAATGGAAAATGTGATGCTTTCAGATGAGGTATGATGCATTTAAAAAGAGAGCATCAATTCTAACACATAATCTTGTTTCTAGAAAATTATACCATGCAAGTTAATCACGTTGACCTCAAGCAAGATAAGTTCTTACTCCATTCTCAAATGTGGGTCAATGGGATCATTTCCATTTCATCGTGGATAAGTGGGAGGAATAGGGATCATTTCCATTTAAAAACTATGTTTTATCTACAGCTTCACACAATCATGATAGGGATTGAGAAACAAGGCATAAAGATGATGTTGGTTTAGCTAGAAATACAAAACATTAGACTTTGAAATCAAATCCCATTTGCTAGTTCACTGAAATAATGGTCACATTATGGGCTCTTTCCATGAGGAACCAATAGAGAAGGGGGTTGAAATAATAGTTTTTCATAGATAACATAAATAAAATTATGATGATTACCTAAGACAAAAATCAACATCAGATCCCAAGGAAATTAATGATGAAACGCAAACCCTAATATTTGTCATTTTTTGGATTCATTAGAATTGTAGGGTACCAAAATCCATTTTTAGCTAAATTTTTATATTCTCATCCCAAGATTTCAAGGTTCAAATGTTATATCTACAATCATGTGGAGGATTCTCATGCTTTTATGGGAGATATTCAAATTCATCATGAAGATATAAACATTTCACTCTCCTTTTACAAACATTATAAAAAAAAAATCTTTGAAAGCTCCATGGGGTAGTCAGGACAATTACATTTTAGAGAAAACAACTAGATACCTTAAATCATATTATGAACACATGAAATTCCAGCCATAGAAAGTCCCTATATATTTTCAATGCATATGGAGGAGCACTCTATAGAAGGATAACCTAGTCAAATTATTAGTAATGAGTAACCCTAGAATGGTGTTATTTTTTGAATGTGAAATAGGTCAGTTCTTTGTGACTATGGAAGTGAGTGAAAGGAATGAGATAAATCAACAACAATGGATCATTGGTTCAAATGTATATAGTAAGTGAGCATGTCAATATTTGGACATCTCTCAATGTTTTGTTAGTTATAAGTTTTATGCAAATATTATATGCTACATGAGTTCCCTTGACCAAGATAAAGAGAAACAAGATTGAAAATCAATTTTGGAGCCTCCTTTGACCATGATTCGTAGTTTGAGCTCGGTTCATTGATATTTTTCCAAGATAGGGAATATATGCTTCCAATTCTCATGTATGAACAAAATATCAAAACGATTGGTACATCTATTTTCTCATTATTTGGTTGTATTTCTAGATCCTTCGTTATCCATGCCTTGGGTACAAGAACATATGAAGACCACATTGGAGCTTGGATGGAATTTTTTTGTAGCAGTCTAGATTTGCATAAGCATTAGGGAGTCTTGTCTTTATGTGGAAGTGTAAGGTTTTTGGTTCCATCTTCACTTGTCAACAACAAAATGATTCAAATACCAATATACATTTGGAGGTAACTCACAATATCCTTTTTTTGGTTTATAATAAAATACAAGGGAATATTTTTATAACTCTATTCTAGCCATCTGCAGCTCGATGTAATGAAAAAAATATATGATTTTTTTCAAAATTGTGATTGGAACATTCATCAAATCTCATCAATGGGGCCAAAGTATAATAGCATACTATTAATGACTATACAAGGGGACCTTTTGCTATAAATATTTTGTGAATGTGGGGTTTGGATGATTTTACTAACATGAAATGTTTCTTATTCTTATGAAAAATATTCTAAGAATGTTTCAGGTTTGCTTGCAATTAATGAGAATATTGCTAATAGAAATAATCGTTGGGATACTTAAAGAAATGGTATTTTTTTATATTTTTAGGTGGTTGTACATATATATAACATTGGAATTGCATAAAAACTTGGTATTAAGATGGAGACCACTCCATCAACACCTAGTGTGCAATTTCAATGTTATATGTTGCAGATGAACTAGATAGATCTACATTACTAGTTGAGGTGATAGTATTCACTAGTTTAGTTTATGTAATAGTTGATTTTCTACATCATGATCAACCTATGTTGTGGTGAGAAAATATATGTTTTTGAATGCATGAGAAAGCCCCAAATATTTAGCTTCATCTTCAAGAAATTTTTAAACTTTATGGATATAGCCTCATGATATATGTTTTTCAAATTTTTTCCAATAGATTGAACATGAGTCAATGATGAACAACATGTAAGGGAAATTTTTTAATAAGTAGACCTCACTTTGAATGAGAAGGGAAGAGGAAAGGATAAAACTGGTTATGAATTGAATGTAAAAATGATGAGCATGATGGACCCTTATCAACGACCTTCAAATAGAATTACTAGTGGCAATACAACATCTATTGTATGGTCTAAATGCATTAGAAGGGGAGAGATAAAAATTTGATGGTAGGACAAAAAAGAAGAAACATATTCTCAACATGAAAGATAGTGATGTTGGTGACTTTGAGGAGGAATTCACACCTAGGAGAAGAGAAACAATGGTCTCACATAAAATCACTCAACCATTAACTAGTTTTTTATGATTTAGAAGACTAAACTCCAGTGTTGAGGAGAACACATTAAAACATGTTGAAGATAGTAGAGATGCAGTTAATGAAGCTACTTAGTTTAATGGCTCGCCCCATAGGAAACCTTTAGATAGTAAAGGAATTCCACGATATAATGAGCATGCTTATATCATGAATTCAAGTTATTTTGAAGAACGCAACTAGCTTTATTCAAAACGTCCATTATCTAAACCTCCCAAGTGCCTAACTCTAGTCGTTTCTATAAAGCCCACTTTCAATTTATCCTTTTGAATTAAAAGATATTTCTAGGAAGCGTTTCAACATTAGACAACAGATCGTTTGAATCAAGCTCCATTGAAGATGAGCATAACAGTCTAAGGATGATAGGGAAACCAAGTTTAACTTCAAATTATGCTAAAAGGAAATTTATTGAAGTCCATATGAAAAATCAAAAATATCAAATGAACCTATATCTTCCTAAGGAAAGAAGTAATAAGAAATTGAGGTCAAGGGTGGATGAGATTTCCATACTTGTTTTGGGGGTTTGGAATTGAATGGAAATATGGATTGCATGACAGGGCCTTCTATGGAGGAAATTATTATTGTGGCAAGGCTTTAAATTTTTATAAATATGGCCATTGAGTGTCTACTACTAGTTTTCTGGGTGCTTCATTCTCTTATGTTGTTTTCACCATCCATAGTAATTGGGAAAATTGTAGAATAAGAAAATATATAGATTCATTCTCTTTGGTTGGGTATCCTTTTTTAATAGTTGAGCACGAAACCTTTATTAAGTGGGGATAATGGGTAGAAAATCACCCACATATATTTCTACTAAAAATATGTTGTGAAATTGCCAAGATACGTTTCAAGGCCATGGTGCATAATTTCTTGGACACAAGGAACATTGTGAGTAAGTCTTTCAATTTTCCTATTGAAGAAATATTTGAAGGATTTTTAGATCAACCAATGAAATTTGGTAGCATTGTGTAGTTTCATTACGAAATCACTAAATAATAATCTATCTCCATAAGAGAAGCCTATCATTGTAGCAGTTAAGGTGTTCCATCCTCATGTAAGATAAATAATCCAAAGGGGCTTCACAATAATAAAAGATTTTGCAAAAGCTTCAACATTGATGCCTGATATGAAGCATTTGTAGCTTGACAAGAGAGTGCACCACTTCGAAAGTTCCATAACTAAGCATGGTACTTTTTTTGGATTGTGAAAACATGACAGGAGGCATCAATATGCTAAGGCTTTGTGGAGCATTTGAGATGGGGTGATGGAAGCCCAATTATACCTATTTATTTTGTTGGAAGAAAAATTGTATAATTGGTCCTATAATTGGTTTAAATCCTCTTGGGATGGTAGTTGGGGTACAACTTAATTTAACTAACTGCAAAGAAAGTGTGTAGCCCATGCTCACAGGGAATATTTTCAAATCTTGTCAAAAGGTTGTCTTGGGAAGTGAAGAATTATTTTTGTTTGAAGGAATTATTTCATTTATTACCATTTACAAGGAAAAACAATTATGTCAAGGAGTTCAAGAAATCCCACCAAAGGGATAATTACAATTCACTTGTAAATGCAGTTCATCACAATAATATGGATAGCTAAACTACGAATCTACGTGGGCACTAACGACCTAGTTTTCAGGGATGTTTGGGAAGGATTCTGAGCACATATAGAACTACATGGAATGCTTTGGCACATGATAGGATGCAAGAAGACAAGAGTTAGTTATATAAGTCTTATGTGATTTTTTTTCCAAGCTTAGGGATTAGGTAGAGAAACAAACTTATGTCAAATAACTAATAATAAGATGGAAGTAATCCCTATAGGAGGAAGGCATATCGATGCTTCAAGGATTGGCTTGTACAAGGTTGTTGGAGTCGTAGGAGGCTCTTCGATGCAACCGATTTACATTTGTTGTGCATTTTGGATGTTTAATGTGTTTCAAAAGTTACTATTACAGCTTGAATCTATATTTCTTAAGTTGTGAATGGCCAAGTATTATATTGAAAAATGTTTTAAGGTTACAATTGGATTTATGTATGATATTTTTTATTGGATTAACTAAGTGGGTTAAGCATGGAAAGGCATCTATCTTCTTCTAGTCTAAGTGATATAACCCTTAGTTGAAGAAGGGTAGTCTAATTAATCTACCATTTAATCTTACTACCACCTATTTAATCACATACATTTTTATTCAAAGATGATAACAAAATACCTATAAATTTTTCCACTTTCTTTCTAACCATGTTACATTTGTGGATGACAACTTTTTGTTATAAGAATACTTGCAATGCACATAAATTGTGTTAAAGGTAAATAAAGAATCAACAAAATAATAAAATAAGTTAAGAAACCTCTTTATGACTAAATAAAAATTAGACAGACTCAAGTGCATGAATACTTAAATGGACTCCTTTTGGTTTCAAGAATAATTTATTGGAATAGTCTAATCTTGGAGTAAAAGTTCCTCGGTCTGACAAAGAAACAATGAAGTCAACATTGAATTTTTTGTTCGTCTGTTGGAACGAGGGAGGTTTTCTCCAAGACTATCCAAATTCTAAATTATTCTCTATTGGACAAGGCCAACCACGTGAAGGTGGAAGCTCTTATGTCCCTCCCCACCCCCCTCACATCACTCTCAATTCTCCAGTACCCAATCTATCTATAGGAAAATAGTTGAAATCAATACATTAAATTAAACAACTAAATATTTTACACAAACCCATCTTATATATTCCCCTAAACCATGTACCTTCAAAATGGTAGAACATGCATAGGGAGTCTCCATATTTTCTTTGTTTTCCTCTTTCTGCAAAATACAACATTTAACAATTGTAGCATCTCCATAATGCTTTAGTGATTCATGTTTAAAAAAAAAATGACAAACATTAATAGAACCTAGAACTAATCTTCAAAACTTTAAAAAAGGAAACAATTACCATAATATCAAAACAAAAAAGTGCAATACTACAAATACTTCTCAAACAAAGCATCAATATTGGTCAATACAACTAATATTTCCTCTCATCTTCATGAATAGCATCTGGGGCATCTACGATGAATGAATGTTGTATTTGTCAAGAAGAGGAAAATGGATAAATTGAGAATAAACATACCTTCAATTCACATAATTTGAATTAAAGGTAGACATTATTTTTAGATCAAAACAAGTTCTCAGAGGACAATAAACTAGTTCTCAAAGTACCCCAATTGCGCTGACAACTCTCAAATTATATTTTAATCCCATATCGAACATTTAATCTCAATGCCACCCATTTAATGACATATGTTGTTATTCAAAAATGATAAAAAAAAATACCTAATAATTCATCCACTTTCTTTCCATCCATGTTACATTTGTGGATGCCATATTTTTGGAATAAGAATACCTGCAATGCACATAAATTGTGTTAAAGGTAGATAAAGAATCAACAAAATAATGAAATAAATTAAGAATTTATGAATAAATATAAATTATAAAGACTCAAGCACATGAATACCTAAATAAAATCCACTTGGTTTCAAGAATAATTTATTAGAGTAGTCTAATCTTGGAGAAAATGTTCCTCGATTTGACAAAGAAACGATGAAGTCACCATTGACTTTGTTATTCGTATGTTGGAACAAGGAAGGTTTGCTCCAAAAATATTCAAATCCTAAATTATTCTCTATTGAATGGGGCCAACCATGTGCAAGTGGAATATTTTAGGGCGCCCACCCACACCCCCCCCCCCCCCCCCCACCCGCCCTTCACATCACTCTCCTTTCCCCATTACCCAATCTATCCACTATTAAAAAGTTGATAACACATAAGATTCATACATACACACTAGAAAAACATAAAATTGATAAAGAAACATATTTATTCACATTCATCCTTTGACAACTTCTAAGTATATTTCATATTTTTCTAACATAAGTACAAAAAAGTATGCAATATCTCATTCAAAGTACTCATTCAAAGTCATATGTCCAAAAACAAGTATGAAAGAACCCATTCAAGTGTTATATTAATACATAAATATGTATTTTTATACATCAAAAATCTTATACAAAAATCTGTCTTATGCAATACATTATAGCATAATCTGTACAAAAAAAAAATTGCCACTTCTTATTACAACCTAAAAAATTCTTAAGTTTTTCATCCATCTCTACATTTTTATCTTCTGGTTGGGGTTGTTCTAATGATGATTCTAATTGGCTCCTTGGACACATTGCACCCTTGATCATGATGTTCTCACTAAGTCGAGGATTTTGTGTGGGATAGTTATTTAATATCCTTAAAGTAGTTTTTTAGTAATATAAAATACATTTGTAATGTAATTATTTACATGGTTCACTAGTTGACATCGTTACAATGACTACTTCATGCTCCTCTTCTGGTTGAGGATCCTCCTTTACGTCATGCTCTTCCATTGAAACCACAAAATTTATAAGTAGACAATCGTAAATGAATAGATAAAAAAATTATAAGTACATAATTATTAAGTATATGATTACTATACAATACTATTACTGTCATGGGGTTTCTCCCCACTGTCATGGGGTTTTTCCGCACTGTCATACTGTTCCTTGGGAGCGCCAAAATGTTCTGGTTGGTGAGAACTATCATAGGAATGTTGCTCAGTAGTCATGAGGTCATTTATATTTTTACGACTCGCACACTAATTAAAGAAAATCAACACATTAGATTTATGGGTGATATAAAACATGATTGTATTTTATGACTAATTAAAGGTTAATATGGATTGATTTTTATTTACCATGTCCTTAAAACTAGATCTTTGGTTTTTCCCCACACTTTTTCAGTGATCGACTACGACTTTAAATCCAAACCTTAAACCAATCCGGAGGTCTTCCTCCGTGGTTTCGGTTCTGAGTTCATCACCTTGCATTGCATAAGAGTATTGATTTTTGTTACTGGCTAGCAAAATTACTAGAAAGTTGGAAGGAGATATAACATATAGTATTCTTAAGATGTTTGGGTACTTACAATTCATGCATGTAGCTTCAAATAGCCACGCTAGCCCAATTTGTGCTACCCATGCTTCTCAATCATTACCTTAGTTGCCTTTGAACTGTCAGGTAGACTATGAAAAGTTTCAAGTATATTATATACTGCAATTTTATTGAAAAATAAAGAAAATTAAAAGTATTTAATTCAAGATGTAATTTATACCTTGCTTCACCAGGTGGTGTTTTCCCTTATTTTTTCATTTTCTTCCACTCTGCGTCCTTGATGAGACCCTTCTATTCCATCTCACGAATCATGGGAGGGTGCTCATACCTAAGGTTATCTCCCAAGTAAACCCTATACTAGTCTCCTACATATTTTAAATGTTTTCTGACTACGGCAGTGGCCTTGGTTTTATTGAAGGTATCTACCTTGAATACATCTTTAAGGTAGTCCATAAGCTCCTTTTTAAGGTTGGAATTTTGGTAATTCCACATTTCACGTATGGTGGGCCCATAAATATTGAACTCTTTGTCGTCCATTTTTTTTATAAAACAAGTTGTTACCTACATGAAAAAAGATGATATCATTAGTTTGAAAATAATAATATAGATGACTCATGTTTGAGATAGAAAACATGAAATAGTTAAAATACAAAAAATGCCAAGAATTTTGAGTGTTTTTATCAGAATTCCTTTCTCATTCACTAAACATATGCACACAATTTTCCTCATTCTCTTAACATGTGATTCTACAGGAAGTGAACCCATATTGTCATTAGTACTAGGGTCACCTTTGTCATGAGATGATCCAGATCTTGGCTGCATGTTTGGCTTGGGGGCATGTGCTCTTGGGTCATAGCCAATGGTGAGAACCTAGTGTCACTACTAGGAGTATAACCACTAGAGGGTGGAGAATCGAATAGTTTCGTCGCAAATATATGCAAGGTGTTAGTTTTGGCTAGATGCTCATGTCATGTCTCGACAATTCCACTAGTACCAACACTGAGTTAAGCATTAGCTCATTGATGTAGGCAAAAAAGTGTATCTTAATAACCCTACATAAGAAAGAAAATCCTTTTTTAATTAGATAATGTAAAAAAAAAAAAAAATCATAATTGAACTTATGACATAAAAAAATTCACTTTAAAATATGGTTACTACCTTGTACATCTTAAGATCTTCACTTAATTCCTTGATTCTAGCTTTAGTCACAAGACTTTGATCCCTACTGTGAATCAACTCCACAATTTGTTTGTTCATTTTCTTCACATGATTTGATATTGTGACCTCAAGGTTGGGGGATGGTCACAAGTCTTCCTCATCAAGAACATCATCATTGACATGGGGCTCATACTACATATTTCAACCAAAGAAAATTTATTATTTCGATTATATAAACAAATAATCAAAATTTCACATTTAATGTAAATCGAGATTGTTAATCTTTTACTTCTGAGTGTGAAGGTGCTTCTCCGCGTGGATCAACTTACCAGATAATAAAGTATTAAAGTTGTTAAATATTTAAGAAAAATGTTAAATAATAGTTATCAACATAAATATTTAATTGATGGACATGTAAACACATACAAACATGAGGAATAAAGGACTAGTCCTATAGCATGCATGTGAGTAATTATGGCATTTTCAAACCTAGCTTTTTATTTAAAAGGACTTGCATAAATTTGACTATGAGACACGAAAAAATAGCACAAATTTGTGTCAACTTTTGGCATATGTAGATAAATAGATCTAAAACAAGGAATTTATGGGCCTTTTGTTTCAATAACTCAAATAAAAACAACCACAAAGTAGATTATTAAGACTCTCAGTAATAGTCATAGGTAAAATTTTAAGGTTAGATTGTTCACCCACAGGAAAAGAAATTTTTGATTACATTAGGGAAGAAAACATTTGGAACATAAGCATGGTTCAGTCCTAAGTAATTAAATTGAAGAACATATATCCATTTTGATTGGGGTTTATTTTAGACCATTGTGAGAAACAAATCTTGGACACAATTAAGCACATTTGAGTGAAAAGGGAAAAAATAAAGAAAACATTTTAATATTTAATTTTGAAGCTTACCATGCTACTTCTTCTTATTGATGCAGGATTTTATTCATCTTGATAATTGGAGTAATCAACTCATGTACCTTTTTGGTTAAGGCTTAACGAGTGATCAATAGGTATTTATCTTGGAAATCAATGGATGAAATTAATCTTCAAAGGCATTAGAAAGAGGAATGGAGATGGTAAATTAAGCTTACTTCACATGGCTCTATTTTTCTACAAGATCGCAAGGATAAACTTGTTCTCACTTCAAACATAAAATAATATTGATCAAAACTAAGATAGGAAGAAGGGTGACATGAATTGGGGGTCGGATAAAGGATCCCCTACTTTTCATTTAAATTCTTAACTTCACCTTTGATCACCCTTAATGACATGGCCATGTATTTTGGCTTGGTTGTGGCACCTGAGTCAATTCTGAGGGTATTACTCGTTCCAACATTTGTGTTCATTTTGAGGAACATACTTGATCAAAGCATCACACTCAACAAGAGGGTGATGGTTAGCAGAAGGATAATGGTAAATGTGAGGATGCGAACCATAGTAAACTAGACATTTTTTTATTATCAAATTTTAATTTTTAAATGCAATCATATATATGAAATTACACCACCTTGATTTTTGAATGATAAACATAGCATATAAGTATCATTAATGGGAGGTTATGAACCACCCCAATAATGGAAATGTTTACATCTATTTGATTCAAGTTGTAATTTATTAACAACTCTTCTCCTGCAACTATTGATCTTATTACATATACGAATACATGGTTTCCTTCACGTCCCTGAAATATGAAATTGGGTTTCTTATTTGTTGTCTTGTGTTGTGTACTATTTTTAAAACCTGCAATATTCCCCGATGTTTTGGCCTTTCATCAATATAGATAAATGCTCCTTTATATTTATCATTGTCTCTTAGTTCATATAATTTGCAATGAATTTGTAACTCTACATACCTCACATATATCAGACTATTTGCAACGAATCCTGTAATTGTAACAAGGTTTGACATACTCCATCAATTCAGTTAATCCACTGTAAGGAACCTTTATGTTGTCCATGGAAAATAGACCCAAACCATATAGCAATAATGGAGCAATGTAATATATGCTCTCGCTGGGACAAAAATTTGTGTTTACTTGAGGAAGGTCCTTGGGTACTCATATTTTCACTAGATGTTGGCACCTCAAGGGAACCTTAACGTCATCTATGCTCTTAACATCATAAGAAAAAGACCACCATAAAGTAATAAAAAATTCCATGTGTCTACAGATTTTTTTTCTCATATTCTCAGCCCTATTTGATCTTTGTCTATTAGACATACTAGATCTTTGACCTTCAACCACTCTACCTGAACTTTCCTTGCTCGATGAAGATAGATATCATAGGTACCTATTTGGTTGTACATGCAATCCATCCAATGTTTCCCTATTTAACATTGAGATGAAGTGAATAAAGTAAGAAGAAATGCCACTAAGAGAAAAGAAAGGTTGACAGCTAAAGGAAACACTGGACATGGAAAATGCTTGCAAGAAAAGAAGCATTATTGTGGCCTTCGACCCTTTTTCTTGGATTTCTATCATACAAATTAGTTGGCCATATAGAGCCCTTCCATGCACAACTGTGTGGCTCATATGGATCTCTAGAAATAATATGTTGCTTTAGAGTAAAGAGCTCTTACATATCCAAGCTTGCCTTATCATTAGTTACCATCAAACTCCCTCATATAAATCATTGGAATGTAGTAGTTCCTTGGTGTTGACATGAAGCCCTAATGATGTGGATCTTGGATCGAAAATTCATAATCATGGTTCTATGATTTTGTAATAGAATACTCCACATATGAGGTTGATTCTCAACACCATGATTCACCTAATGTTCTTGATTTCATTGAATATCCACATCCCTTTTAGGGATATTTTTTAACAATTTTTTTGATATAAAAAGGCTAAGAAAATGAAAATTTTCATGAATTATAAATCGAACAAGGGTTGTATATGCATTCGATTCTCCCCATCCATTAGTACTCTTCATTTATTTTATAAATGATGAAATGGGAAGATGAAATATCACACATGCACTTCAAGTTTCCTTCATAAATTGATTTTCTAGAGCATTAAATTCTAAATAATTCTACAAATGAAAATTGGAAGGAAAAATGTGGTCAAAATCTCTAGGGTCCTAGGATAATTATAGGGTTAGTCAACTAATGCACATTTTTATCTATTTTATCTTCATAAAATAAAAAATTTCCTTCCATTTTGTCACATATAATCGATCATTTGAAAATAAATATTTAAATAAATTTTCAAACAAAAAACAAATATACATATAAATATAACCATATAAGGTTCATAACTATTTATAACTATCAAATCTCATTGTCACTGTCACTAATTACTCATAAATATATCAAAATGATTGTTAGAAATACTGAGAGAGGCGGTGAATCAGTATTTCTTTTTCCCACTATTGTTTTACCAGTTAAAACATATATATTCAGAACACAAGATGAACAACAAGAATAAAAGCTTTTATTAATATAAACTGTGTAGTAAAATAGATACAATATATAGATGGTTACAATCAGTTGCCAAGCTCCAACTTAGACTTTGGTGAGGCTCTAACCTCCAGAGAACCAACTCTATTTCACCAAGACACCAATCTTGGACTTAGAAGCACAAACTCCCAAGGACTTCAATCCTTCCTACTTCTGAGGCATCAATCCCAAGGACTCCAATCCTACTTACTTCTAAGGCACCAGCCACAAGGACTCCTATCCTTCTTGCTTCTGAGGCACCAACCCCAAGGACTCCTATCCTTCTTACTTGTCAAGATTCATTTGATAGTAATGTTCTGCTCTCAGAACTCTTCTCTGTTGAGTTCTGTCTATTTACAGCTTCACGGTAGTCTCCAAACTACAGTATCAATAACAACCAATCTTCTTATGAATGAGTCTTTAAAATTCTACACACTGCCCACGCATAGTCTCCAATAGCCTTCATGCTCTCTAATAATGTCTTCACACAGCTCTAGTCAGTCTACTATTAGCTGCACTAAGCTCTGCATAAAGAAAAACTTCTTGTTCAAGCTTATGTTTTCTGCTAGCTACTTCTCCCCTTCAACTATCTGTTGTCCTGTTAGCCCTACGACACTCTTTCTGTTATTCTAGACCCTCTTTATGTTATGTTGTTTTCTCCAACTACTTCAACAGTGTTCAACAGCTGCAGCAGCCTTCACCAGCGTTCACCAGCAACTTCATACAATGCTTAACCACCTCTGCTGCTTTTGCTACCTCATATTCTGGTTCTTCGCCACAACAACAGCCACAACAGTTCTCTGTTTTTACTGTTTTACACATTCTCATGCCTTTGTCCATTCATTTCTGCTTACTCAATGGCTCTTTGGCTTCCTCCTCGCTTGCTTGAGCTTCAGCTTCCTCAACACTCACTCGACCTTCTGGCTTCCCTCCTCCATTCGCTTTAGCTTCCTCATGTTTACCTTCGATTGATGTGCTGAAAATATAATGTCATCGCGAAGAAATTGGTGTTTCAGCAACGCCGAAATTGGTGTATCGACAACTTTTTTCCAAGTACCGATGTTTCAGCAATGGAGAAATTGGTGTTTCAACAAATTTTCTCCAACTTTTGTAATATGTGCCTGCCGATAGTGTTAAAGCATATGTATATGGGTTTTCTCCTCCAATAATGTATTCTGCTCATACAATATAAACTTTGCCTGTTTCACTCCATCAGTGTATTTGCATATGACTCTAAGTCTTCCACCTCCGATAGCTCTGTTTGTGTTAAATGCATATACAGGTCTTTGCCGCCATATGCATGTTTATGTCATGGATAGTATTAAAGCATATTGTGTGCTCCACTTAGCTCCTCTTGGCTCCTCTTGTGTGCTCCTCTTGGCTCCTCTAACTTTTTCTTCTTCCTCTATGGCTCCGATGATGGTGTTTCATAATTTGTTTACTCCTCTCGTCTCCATTTGCTCCTCTGGTGGCTCTGTTTGCTCCTGTTTGCTCTGATGACTCTCTGTGTCCTCTGTTTGCTTTTAAACGCATCCATTGCTCCTCCGATGGCTCCTGATGACTCTGATATGCCACCTTGCTATATGGTTCCTCCTGCAACTCCTCTTAGTCCAATGTGGCTCCTCTGGCTTGCCAGTGTCTCTCTTGCTTGGTCTCTTCATGAATCTGTTCTGCTTCCCCTTGGCTTCATGTCATCCTTTAGTATCCATAATATTGCCATATTGACATCAATGAAAACCTAGGTCAACAATCTCCCCCTTTGTTATTGATGGCAATATTCTTCTTCTCTCCCCCTTTGACATCAATAGCAAAGGAGTGCTCTGGGACTCCCCCTATCAAAGTGCTTCTGTTCTTCATGAATGGTAGATCTTCACGAGTTTGTGAATCCCCTTGTCATAGTGCTCTTCTTATTTTTACTCAAGATAGAAGGATTGATGCTTTATCATCAGTTAGCACATTATTCCTTCTTCATGTTTCAGAACTACTTTAATGCTTTCATTGAGATTGCAAATGGCCATACACCAAGTGCCAAAGTTCAGGCTTTCATGCTTCAATCCATATTGATGTCTCCATAGACCTTCATAGTCTGAATCAAGAGAAAATGCTCTTGAGATTGTCTTTCTTGCTATCTTTCTTCAGATATGAATTCCTTTGTGTCTCTGGCTTTTTCTTAAGTTATCGCCATCTAGTATTCAATCATCATTACATTTGGACAAAAATGTGAGGGGTTGTGCCTTACTGTTGCTATATTTCTTAAGTGATCTATATCTCTTAAGTTATGCTTGACTGCACAACATTCATCTTCCTATGAGCCATCGTTTCCTTGTGTTCTTGTACATATCTCTGTAGATTCAAATATCCAACCTGTGACTGTCCTTTAAATTTATTCTGCTGATTTGCATGTTCATGCAATGCTTCAATTTTGTTATATGCTGCCAGCTGCTCTTACTTCAGACTCCATTTCAGATGTATCTATTTGTTTGAAGACTATCTCTATCAGTATCCAGAATTTATTTTTTCTCACATTTAATTCCTGAGTTAATACATAAACTTCTATGAGAATAGCACCATGGTTGTTTGCCCTATTTCTTTAACAACAGTCCAAAGAATGGTTATAGGATCATATGCTTCAACAGAGTGCTCCTGAGACATGATCTTCATCAAAGAATGACTGTTAATATAGTTCAGTAAGGATTTCATAAGGACCCGTTCACTAATAGCTTCAGCGATAATGATCAATAATTACAAGCTCCCCCTAACTATATGCATCATCTCCTTTTGGTAGAGTCTTCTTATAAAATGCTTAAATTGTCAAAATTTAGGCCAATGACATATGTTGTTGGCTAGAAAGCTCAAGGGACTCACGGATTGTATTTCCTTCCTTCTCCATACTTGTGTAACTTTCTTCTTTTGCATGGTTCTAGCTTGTGTAAGAGCCCATGTTAAGTTACAATCATGTGCCATATGACCAATGTTATGACACTTGAAGCATTCTACATTGTTCATGAATAAGAATTCATGATTTCTTCCTGCAAAATTGTTTCTTGGAGGTTGTCGAAGACTACAACATCTATCTCTATTATATGCTTTACAGTCTTTTGCCATGTGACCAAAGTTTGTACAAGAATAACAATAACCAAAAAATGAACTTTGGTACCTGGGAGATGGGGATTTCCTTGATGTACTTCTGAAACATTTCTGCCTTGATATCCTTTGATGATAACCATTGCCTCTCGCATCTTTGACATCATCTACATTTCTTCTTGGAGCTGGTTTTCTTCTTGGAGGAGGATTTGTTCTATTGTAGCCTTGATTTTTCTCCTTGCCTTTGCTGGAGCTGGGAGCATCACCACTTCTTTCGGGCTTCTTCACATCTCTTTTGTTTAAAGCATTTTCATTCTTGTTTGAGGATTCACCTACATATCCGAGACCAAATTTATCATATGGACATCTATGATCAGTGAGCATGTCATCCAAGGCTTGAGAGCTCTTCAAAGTTTTGTTCATCCTTTCAACCTTTGTTCTGAGGAAGATAATCTCTTCTTCCAATCTTTCACACTCATTATTCTTCTTAGCAATTTTTTCCTCAATTTCTTCCTTGATACGGTAGCTTCATCTGCTTCTATTTTAAGGGAGATGATATCTGACTTCACTTTGAAGATTTCTTCATTCTTTGCTTGACTACTCTCCATTTTCTTCTCAGCTCCTTGTGCCTGTTTCTTGGCTTCTTGTAGTTGAGACTTAAGGGAGGAGACCTTTACCTTGTACTGACCAATCTCTCCTTCAAGTTTGTTCAAGCTCTTGTGCCTTTGTTCAAGTTTTCTTGACAAGATATCTTCCTGCTTCTTTGCTTTATCCAATTGATTTTTCATGGATATGACTTCTTCATGATGCTTTCTTTTGTTTTGATGATATTCCTTCTTAAGCTTGGCAAGCTCTTCATCCCTTTCTTGTACTTGAAACTTGATGAGGTCAACTTTCTTCCTTGTTTGATCTTGGTTACCAACTAGTGCTCTCTTCTTAGGTTCCTCATTTTCCTCTTTCAAATTCTTAATTTCTTCCATGGCAATCATAAGTTTAGCGAGGAGTTCTTATACAAAATCTTTTTCATTCTCTTCATCTTCTAACTCTGTTTTAGCCTTGATGTCATCATTCTCATTTTTAGCTTCTATGACAGGTTCAGGATCTCCTTATTGATTAGTGGTCATGGTCAGTGCTCCTTTTGAGTGAAGGTCATGAAGTTTGTCCCATATATCCTTTGCTGATGAATATTTTCCTAGATTGTTCTTTACAGAATCAGGTAGCCCATTCAAGATTGCCTTTGCTACGTTTTCATTGTACTCCTTGGATTCTCTATCCATCCTGCTATCATCAATCACTGATTTCCAGATTTCAATCCCTTGAGTCTGTAACAAATTCCTCATTCTTGCTTCCCATATATTCAAGTTCTCATTGAGCGTTGGAGCCTCATCAAACTGATTGTCTTCTATTTTAGTAGTAGAGGGAGAAACATCCTTAGTAGGATTGGAGACTTTCTTCCTTGACCTCACCATTTGTGTTCTAAATGTCGACCTTCAAGCTGTTAAGCTTTGAATGAAGGTACCTGCTCTGGTACCAATTGTTGGAAATACTGAGAGGGGGGGGTGAATCAATATTTCTTTTTCCCACTATTGTTTTACCAGTTAAAACATATATATTCAGAACACAAGATGAACAAAAAGAATAAATGATTTTATTAGTATAAACTATGCAGTAAAATAGATACAATATATAGATGGTTACAATCAGTTGCCAAGCTCCAACTTGGACTTTAGTGAGGCTCCAACCTCCAGAGCACCAACTCTATTTCGCCAAGACACCAATCTTCGACTTAGGAGCACAAACTCCCAAGGACTTCAATCCTTCCTACTTCTGAGGCATCAACCCCAGGGAATCCAATCCTACTTACTTCTAAGGCACCAGCCCCAAGGACTCCTATCCTTCTTGCTTCTGAGGCACCAGCCCCAAGGACTCCTATCCTTCTTACCTATCAAGATTCATTTGATACTAATGTTATGCTCTCAGAACTCTTCTCTGCTGAGTTTTGTCTATTTACAGCTTCACTCTAGTCTCCAAACTATAGTATCAATGACAACCAGTCTTCTTATGAATGAGTCTTTACAACTCTACACACTGCCCACGCATAGTCTCCAATAGCCTTCATGCTTTCTAATAATGTCTTCACATAGCTCTAGTTAGTCTAATGTTAGCTGCACTAAGCTCTGCATAAAGAACAACTTCTTGTTCAAGCTTATGTTCTCTGCTAGCTAATTCTCTCCTTCGATTGTCTGTTGTCTTGTTAGCCCTGCGACCCTCTTTCTGTTATTCTAGACCCTCTTTCTGTTATGTTGTTTTCTCCAACTACTTCAACAGTGTTCAACAGTTGTAGCAACCTCCACCAGTTTTCACTAGCAACTTCATACAATGCTTAACCACCTCTGATGCTTCTGCTACCTCATATTCTGGTTCTTCGCCACAACAACAGCCATAGCAATTCTCTATTTTTACTGTTTTATACATTCTCATGCCTTTGTCCATTCGTTTCTGCTTACTCAATGGCTCTTTGGCTTCTTCCTTGCTCGCTTGAAATTCAGCTTCCTCAACACTCGCTCGACCTTATGGCTTCCCTCCTCCATTCGCTTTAGCTTCCTCATGTTTACCTTCAATTGATGTGCTGAAAATATAATGTCATCACGGAGAAATTGGTGTTTCAGCAACACCAAAATTGGTGTTTCAACAACTTTTTTCCAAGTACCGGTGTTTCAGCAACGAAGAAATTGGTGTTTCAGCAACACCGAAATTGGTGTTTCAGCAACACCGAAATTGGTGTATCGGCAACTTTTTTCCAAGTACCGGTGTTTCAGCAACGAAGAAATTGGTGTTTTAGCAACTTTTCTCCAACTTTTGTAATATGTGCCCGCCGATAGTGTTAAAGCATATGTATATGGTTTTTCTCCTCCGATAATGTATTCTGCTCATACAATATAAACTCAGCCTTTTTCACTCCGTCAATGTATTTGCATATGAGTCTAAGTCTTCCACCTCCGATAGCTCTGTTTGCATTGAATGCATATACAGGGCTTTGCTGCCATATGCATGTTTATGCCATGGATAGTATTAAAGCACTCTGTGTGCTCCACTTGGATCCTCTTGGCTCCTCTTGTGTGCTCCTCTTGGCTCCTCTAACTCTGTCTACTTCCTCTATGGCTCCAATGGTGGTGCTTCGTGCTCTATTAGCTCCTCTCATCTCCATCTGCTCCTTTGGTGGCTCTGTCTACTTCTGTTTGCTCTGATGGCTCTCTATGTCCTCTGTTTACTGTTAAACGCATCCATTGCTCCTACGATGGCTCCTAATGACTCTGATATGCCACCTTGATATATGGTTCCTCCTATAGCTCCTCTTAGTCCAATGTGGCTCCTCTAGCTTGGCAGTGTCTTTCAAAGACCTCCTTGCATATATGAATGCCTCTCTTGCTCTGTCTCTTCATGAATATGTTCTACTTCCCCTTGGCATCATGTCATCCTTTAGTATCTAGAATATTTCCATATTGACATCAATGACAACCTAGGTCAACAATCTCCCCCTTTGTTATTGATGGAAATATTCTTCTTCTCTCCCTCTTTCACATCAATGGCAAAGGAGTGCTCTGGGACTCCCCCTATCAAACTGCTTCTGTTCTTCATGAATGGTAGATCTTCACAGGTCTGTGACTCCCCCTGTCATAGTGCTCTTCTTCTTTTTACTCTGAATAGAAGGATTGATGCTTTATCATCAGTTAGCACATTATTCCCTCTTCATGTTTCAGAACTACTTTAATGCTTTCACTCAAATTGTAAATGGCCATACACTAAGTGTCCAAGTCCAGGCTTTCATGCTTTAATCCATATTGATGTCTCCATAGGCAGAATTGAGAGACCTTCATAGTCTGAATCAATAGAAAATTCTCTTGAGATTGTCTGTCTTGCTATCTTTCTTCAGATCTGAGTTCCTTTGTGTCTCTGTGCTTCTTCTTAAGTTACTTCCATCTAGTATTCAATCATCATTGCATTTGGACAAAAATGTGAGGGGTTCTGCCTTACTGTTGCTATATTTATTAAGTGATCTGTATCAGCTTAAGTTATGGTTGACTGCACAACATTCTTCTTCCTATGAGCCATATTTTCCTTGTGTTCTTGTACATATCTCTGCAGATTCAGATATCCAATCTGTGATTGTCCTTTAAATTTATTCTGTTGATTTGCATCTTCATGCAATCCTTCAATTTTGTTATATGTTGCTATCTGCTCTTACTTCAGACTCCATTTCAGATGTATCTGTTTTTTTGAAGACTACCTCTATCAGTATCCAAAAGTTATATGTTCTCACATTTAATTCCTGAGTTAATACATAAAATTCTATGAGAACAGCACCGGTTGTTTTCCCTATTTCTTTAACAACAGTCTAAAGAATGGTTATAGGATCATATGCTTCAATGGAGTGCTCCTGAGACATGATCTTCATCAAAGAATGACTGTTAATATAGTTCAGCAAGGATTTCATCAGGACTCGTTCACTAATAGCTTCAGCAATAATGATCAAGAATTGCAGGCTCCCCCTAACTGTATGCATCATCTCCTTTTGGCAGAGTCTTCTTATAAAATGCTTAGATTGTCAAAATTTAGGCCAATGACATATGTTGTTGGCTGGAGAGATCAAGGGACTCTCGGATTGTATTTCCTTCCTTCTCCATACTTGTGTAACTTTCTTCTTTTGCATGGTTCTAGCTTGTGTAAGAGACCATGTTAAGTTACAATTGTGCCATATGACCAATGTTATGACACTTGAAGCATTCTACATTGTTCATGAATAAGAATTCATGATTTCTTCCTGTAAAATTGTTTCTTGGAGGTTGTCGCAGACTACAACATCTATCTCTATGATATTATTGCGGGATTTTATCCCCTAAGGCTCTTGGGTGGAACCTTAGCAGACTGAAAGTTGTCTAAATCAAGAAACATGCACACACACAGCCATTATGCTAGAAAAAGATATTTATAAGGTGAGAAGGACGTACCTCAGGTCCTACGTTCGGGTAGTTCCTCAAGGGTCCAAACCCTTCTTCACGTCCCTTCTTCTCCTTTGCCCTACAAAACCAACAATTCCAAAGAATGCAGTAGTATATGGACAAAGATTTATATAAAAATCACCTTTATGTTATACAAGAAAGGAGTTAGTTATAAACTTTTAGACATCCATTCATACATGAAATTCAAACATGAACATCATTAACATAAAGAAAGAAGCATATCGGGAACAAGACGTGTTTCTTTATTAGACAAATATAATAGTACAAAAAAGAGCAATATCACCTGAACCACTTCTGCAGGCTCAAAGCTCAGCCTCCTTCTGGATCCGTCCCGCCTCAAGCCTCTAGTAGGTCACCTTCCAATACTCACTCAAAGATGTCATGACTAAGGGATGAACATCAAATCACAAGGAAACAAGGGTTTCCTGTACAAGATGGGGGAAGTGCAGAAGGCACAAGGGTCTTCAAACCTGATCAGGGGGAAATCTCCAGTATAATAACCTTGCTCTATGCTCTCTCCTCCCCTTAGGCCTTCCCTTTGGTGTCTTTTTATACCAATTCCAAAGTAGTTTTTTAGTTAGGAATTGGTTGGGGACAATTGAGGCCACGGGCACTAACAGGTGATCAGCATGTAAAACCCGCGATCTCCACCCGAAAATAAGGAGTTTTATATT
>APFE031755549.1:32189-67092 GCA_000404065.3 Pinus taeda | reverse complement strand
TATTCTTTAATTAATTAAAATTACAATACGAAAAATCATGTGTTACACATAGTGGGCCAGATTCATTGATTATCAAAACCCAAAGTTCAAAAACAACTAATATTCCAAAATATTAGATGTAAAATTGAACATCGCCCCAAAAGTACGTTGAACACATAAATATCAACATTAACCTTACAACTAAAACATTAACCGTGAAATACAAGCAAAATTGTTAAACGTGAAAACAAATATCATGATATTACTAGAAATAATAAAGAAATGTAATTGTTTTTAAAGCATATTTTGGTATTGTTAGGTTGTAGGAATTCAAAGTTTATATATACCAAATAAAGAAACAAATATTTTTACATACAATTTCATTGGTGGTGTGTTTAATATTTTTTTATTAGAATTTGGTGTGAGATGTTGTAAAGGAAAAAAAAAATTATGGGAAAAGTGTGCAATAGTTGTGAGAGTTTTATAGCTTATGTTATTATTAAAAAATTGATCATGTAGTTTAATTTATTAGTACACGATGTAAAGAAAATTTTACTATAGTAAAATTGTTTTCATTGTGAGAAATTATTTAATAAACCACCTTTGTTAAGTAATGTATAGTTAAATTTATGAAGAATAATTAAATAAATCACTATTTATTTGATTTTAATTTAGGAATAAATAATTAAACCATTGTTCAATCATTATTCCTTGTTATATTGGACCCAATTGTGAAAAATCAACACATAAATGGGTAATTATCTTATTTTTCTCTACGAATAATTTGCATCATTAATTCTTTGTCAAATTTGACTAAATCCCTTAGGAATAATTAAATAAATAATTATTTGCTATTATTCCTTAACCAATTCCTTGAGATGAAAAATAAATCATTTATTTATTTATTATTTCTAAATAAATGTTTAAATAAATTTTCCCTCGTAACCAAATATAATAAAATATTCCAAGTGGTTATTCCAAGAAGGCGGTTAATAATATTTTATTATTCCTCATTATTCGAGGATAACTCAATATTTTGATATAAATAGAAGAGTTTTCCATTCATTATTCACATTTGATTATTTTCATTGTCACACTCAGTGTTGTAACTCTGATTATTTTCATTGCCGCACACCACTTTTTTTCCATTTGAGTTCCCATTGAGCTCAAACATTTTATTTTTTGGGTTTACACATTATAGAGGAAAGAGACTCTACACAAGTTGAAGACGTTTGAGGATAGCCAAGAACCCATCCCATAGAGGGGGACTCGTAACATTTATTTGTTCCCTTCACATGTGTTATAATAAAATTTATTCTTTCTATATCTAGTTTATATTGGATGATTAGAGTTATTACTATTTATTTTTGTTGTTTAACTATGATGGTAGCATGGATTAGGACTTTGGCAGCTTTTGTTTCTATCAGTTGCTGCAGATCTACAAGTTTTAACAGCCACTTATATTGTTGAGATTGTTTTTCATTCACATTCTTAAGTGGGTTTTTTTTGTACATCTTTGAGAAGAAAACACTACAACAAAATTAGCAACTCCACTAGTTTTTTACTTCAGATCTAGAAACCTGGGTGACCTTCAGTTTTCCATTGAGGTTTTTTTTTTTTAATCTCTTAACGTTTTTACAAGCATTTTAACGCTATATCTATCAAATTTCTTACTTCCACAAAATTTCTGGTCTTTTCTGTAGGTCACATGAACCAGCCACGATAGAAATGACAATTTTTTTTCTGAGATTTGTGGACCAAAAATCAAGGAGCAGAAATCTCACTTTCCTTTCCAAAAAGTGTGATTTGGAGTCTAGAATGCACCTTTCAGCACAAAGAGTGTGATCCCCCTAAAAACAAGTAAGAACCTGCGATTTTTAGGGTTTCCATGCTTTTATCATATCTGTTTTTAGGTTTTGCCAAGAGTTGTCTGCTAGGTTGTTTGACCTCTATCTCACCCCACTTAGGCCTTCATCTACTCTAATTTACTCATTGAAGTGGAATTTAGCCCCTCAGGTCTTCTAGTATGCTTCCACCTTTATAGGCAGAATTTAACTAAGTAGTCTGAGCTTCTCCAACACTTTCAACCATGTTTTCTAGATCTGAACCCTTCTATTTTAGATCTCTAAAGTTAGGTTATTACCATCCACAGTTTCACTTTAAACCTTGTTTGGTCATTTCCCTTAGGGTCCCATCGGTTTCCCTAAGTTTTTCACCCATTTTTGGAGCAATCTTCTTGTCTGGTTTTTTGTTGTAGTTGAACCACTTTCCATGAGCCTCGTGTCCTTTGATCCTAGTCATACTGACAATTAGATCTCTTGACCTTTTTAGTGTGCTTTTAAGTCGATTTCGCCACCAACCAACACAGTGTTTACAAACCCGGTGTTGGTGGGGTTTAGTTAATTGTTTTGTTGTTCATTTTAGTTTATTTTTAGCAACCCTTTTTTTACAAACACAATCTGGGCTTAATCAATAAACACACTTGCACACAAAAGCACACCTTGAGCAAAGGGAGATTGGTTTACACTGCCAAGCCAAGACTTAACATAATAATTTTATCTCCCCTCATCGAGACAAAGGCATATTATTGATCTCCCTTCACCATTTATGTGTCATGTGTGTCTTACCACCATTGCACCACCAAGATGTTTGTCGCAGAGACTCTTATGCCTTACCCCCTAATTTCTGCTTGGGAATATTACTCCTCATAGGGATCTAGTTCATAGTCCCCTCAGTCCCCACACCGACTCTTCTCCTTGTTTATCTAATTCCTCATCTAATTCTGAGCCTCCTTCACTACATATTGTCACCATATTTGGACCCACATCTAGTGTAGGAAACCAACCTGGTGTTGGATTCGGTTCTACCCCGGTGGTAACATCTAGCGGAATAGTCTCAGGAACCATTATGGCAGCCCCCATGGTCCCTTTTATGGTTGGGTTAAGTCTCCCAGATTTTAGACAGTTGATAGATGATCCTATACACCATGATGATGGTTGGCCTGCTATGCTAACTAAGCTTCCCTTAGACATCACAAAGTTTGAGAGTAATGCTGGAGAGGACCGCACTAATCACGTCCTCTCCTTCCACATGTAATGTTCATCCAACTCCATTACCGAGGACTCCATTCGACTTTGGTTGTTCCAACTCATGCTCACTGGAGACACTTCAAAATGGTATGTAGACCAGCTCATCGAATCTCATTCCATTTTCATGACGCTTGCTAATGTTCCTCTCATATTTCTAGTTACCTCTTTGGTACGACATGTTGAAAAATGTGCAACAAGAAATGTTAAAAATAGAACTTGCTAAAAATAGCAGTTTGGCCAGTGAGGTCATTGGCCACATTGGGTGAGAGGTGAAACTGCTAAAAATAGCACTTTCTAAAATAGCATTTCTGGGTCCCTTCATATTGTTAGTAGTCCCTGGTTTAACTATAGAAAGTAAAATTTGAATTTTGCCTTACTAGTGGTTTGGAAATTAATTGATTAATTCTTTATGAGTTAATTAGTTGAGGAGAATTAGACCAAAGGTCTTTGTGAGTTTGTGCAATTATTTTCTCCTTTGATTTAGGAATTTATCCCTTGATTAAAGGAGATAAGGATCATTTCTATATTGAGAGGATTAGTTGACTTAGTTTAACTTAGTCAAGTTTAGTTAGATTAATCTAACAAGTTGTTAAATCAATGAGATACAATTTGTTAATGCTTGCATGAATGTGACAACTATTATTTTCAGATAATTGAGTATTCTTTCATGGATAACTGATGCATGGTAGTTCAGACAGTGACCCAGTTGAGATTAGATGAGGGACATTGTACTATCAGATGCTAGGATATTTCTAGTAAGTATTCCTTACATGAGGAAGGAATCTATTTTCTTCTATGACTATGTAGTTGGACTTGAGGTGACAGTAGGTATGATCACGCTAACTTACAACCTATATAATGAGGTCTAGGTAGTCCATGATTTTCATCTTCTGATTGAAGATCATCAGAGTATAGAGAGAGCAGGATAGCTTTTGAGCTGATTCTTTTTGTATGTTGTTGAGGATTTACACTTGATTGATAATACAGAGATGGGGTTTTAGGTTGGTGCTTCCCTCAAGTTATATCGTCTATGTTATGGTTGATTACTTCTCATTCAGATTTTTATCTATTCATGTTTGATGTTGCTCATGTTCAATTAAGCTTCTGCAAAGTTTATGGTAGATGTAGATCTAGTATTATGCTTCAGTACATTGCATATATCAGTTTGATCTGCAGGTGAAATTTCTACATGATATCAGTGAGCTAGATGATTTGTCGAGAAAATTCAACATGGTATCAGAGAACAGGTGATCAAGTAGAGTACTGTATACAGAGAGAAGATAAGTTGAAGTTTGTGGTTTCTGAATATTGAATTCAGTTCTTATCATATCTATTTCACCAATGGTGTTCTATGGTTTGAGACTCGAATATGCCCTTGATGGTAGTTCGAATTATATAGCTGATCCGGATTTAAACAGGAACGCAACATATTATAGAGATAACCATAAATACAGAGATGCAACGGAAATAATACTTCATTGCAATAATGTAAATACTGAAATATGCTTACAGACAAAAATGGAAATAAACCAGCTAGGGCGATTGTAGCTTATCTTTGAGAAGAGATGTGGTGGCTACATGCCTCTGAACTGTGTTACAATGAGGCTCGAACACCTATTTATTGTTGAGAAACAATGGAAAATCCTTAACATCCCAAAACCTTACCCTAGAAGATGAAACGCCAAATTGTGGGCCCCGTTTGGGTAAATTGGTACATAAGTTTCCCGAGGTTGTAACTTTGGCATACGATCTCTGTTTAATGCATACAATAGCTCGTTAGAAAGATATATCCAAGCACTACAAATTTGGGAAGGGAAAAGTCAGTCCTTGGATACATGTTGCCCCCATATTTCCCAAAAGACGTCATTTAGGGCCTCAGAATAGCTTCGAAAGTTCAGGACTCGAAAAACTGCTAAAAATAGTAAATTGTGCTACAATTTAGGTAACTGAAAAGATTGAAAGAGACAGTTGTGGGGGTCTAAATGGGATAGGTGGGTGGCCACCAACATCCACTTGGATCATTCCTCCCCCCTTAGGAAGCAATGGTCCCCATTGCGTTGAGTTCCTCCCTAAGGTGAGGAAGCTTCTGATGAGCTGGGTCTCTAGTAAGCTGTTCTGCAATCTCTGATGTGTCCAGAAATGGTGGGAAGCATGGTCAACTATGGTCCACATTGAACACTTGGTGTAAGCGAAGGAATGGAGGAATGTTGTGCTTCAAAGCATTGTTTCCCATAGCCTTGGTACTGGTGTAAGGACCATGTCGGAATGGTCTGAGTTTCTGATGGGTTCTAGTAAGGCATTCTCTCTGCAAATGTAACCAAACTTTGTCGCCCACCTGAAACTTGTGTGGTACCCCTGTGGGTGAGGATAAGTTGTTCCTGTGTTCTGTCATGACCGTATCCCTTTTTTGTTGCTGCTATGTGGAGGAACCCTTTGTGGGGGTCATGGATGTAGCAATGATCTTCCCCTTACTTTGGGAGTGAACCAGACAAAAAAAGAATTTCCTAGTCTGGGAGATGAGCTTGCTACCTTTCTTAGCAATGATCAGAGAGGTGACAGTAGGGGGGGCTACCTCCAGTATCCTATATAATGAATCACCCAAAGTAATAATGACAGCGCGAGGCCTTGTCTCATACACAACATGTCACCTCCACAAGTATGGCCAGCCTAATAATACATCACAAACATCCAGAGGTGTAACATCACACAATACCTCGTCTGTGAAGGGCTTGATTCTATAGGGAAGGTGGCACTGCTGGAAAACTTTGAGATCTCGTCCTTCATGAAGCCACCCGCTAGTGTACGGTTGCAGGTGTGGTGTAGTCAGTAGGCCCAACTGCTTCACGACCTCTACTGAAACGAGGTTCTTTTGGCTACCACTGTCGACAAAGAATTGGAGCGGTGAACCATTCACCCACATCTGTGAGTGGAAAAGATGCTCCCCCTCCTCTGGGTCTTCGGGCTCATTCTTCTGTATCTTGGCAGTGGCAACAATGACGCTGGGCTCCGCATCAATGATCTGCTTCCCTTTGCCATTCCCCTTGTCGGGTTCTGGCTCAGGGTCGGAACATGCATCTGATTCTGAAGCCTTCAACTCGGCCACTAGCGACTGCTTGGTCTAACACTCGTGTTATGAGTGGGACTATTGTGGAACTTAGACCACTTTCATGTGTCCTTCTTCAACTTTGTGGTGTTGCTCTTTTCTTGCAGTTTTGACGAGTTGTCTTGGGTCATCCTGCCTTGGCTTTGTCCTTTGGTCTTCGTATTCGCAGATCCAAAATCTCACTTCTTTTGTTTGAAACATCACTTGTAAGATTGCTTTTGTAAAATGCTTTGCCTTACAATTGATTACATGAGAAAGATATACACATAGCACTCATTTAGGGAAGTTGAACAAACTCTTAGAAAACGGGAATATAATCCTAAACTAGGTTTCGGTTTGAACTATTACTTTACAAAGTCAATTCTACATTAATATCAACATTGTCCCTTAATGGAGAAATGGATTCATATATATGCCTAACACTTCCCTAAACAACTCAAATTTGATTCTACCAAGAGGTTTGGTAAAAATATCAGCAGCATTGTCACAATGATTACAATGAACAACATGAATTTTTTTTTAATGAACTTTCTCCCTGACAAAATGAAACTATGTATCGATATGATTTGTGTTCTTATGGAATACTAGGTTATTTGCAAGTTTGATGGAGCTCTCGTTGTCACATTTGATCATTCTTGCAACCTTCTATTGTTCTCCAACATGAAGGAGAAGTCTCCTAAATCAGACTGCTTCACATGTTGTTGCACACATAGCTTGATATTCAACTTCTACAAAAGACAAGGATATTGTGTTCTGCTTCTTGCTGCTCCATGTAATGACCACAGATCCAATTCTAAATGCATAGCCTGTTATGGATCGTCTGTCATCAACATTTCTAGTTCAATCAGAGTATGAAAAACCTATCAATCTAACATCACACGAATTAGTGTAAATAATACCAAAATCTAAGGTTCCTTGGAGATACCTCAAAACACCTTTTTTTGCAACCCAATAGCTCTCAAGGGGCTTTGACATAAATTGGCGCAATGCACTGACTGTATAAGCCAAATCAGGCCTAATTGTAGTCAATTAGATTAGAATCCCAACCAGTTGTCCATACAACGTCACATCTGCCTCCTTAGATCCATCATCATTCTAAAGTTTTAAATTTTGTTGTAAAGATACTACTACAACTTTGCACTGATCCATTCTAAACTTTTCTAGTAAGCTCATGACATACTTACTTTGTGACATAAAAGTTTGTCCAAAATCCGTCGAGACTTTTAAACCCAAACAATAATGTATCTCTCCAAGGTCTTTCATCTCAAAGACTTGTGACATCTGCTCCTTTATTTCTTTAATGAGATTATCAACATTCCCTGTAATGATTAGATCTTATACATATAAAGGAATCAAAATAATCCTTCCCTCTTTATCAAACATGGTGTAAAGATTAGGGTCATTTTTTCTCCTTTTATAACCATGTTGTAGGAAAAATGAATCAATTTTTTCATACCATGACCTGGGTCCCTATTTTAGTCCATACAATGCTTTCTTCAACCTACAAACTAAATGTTCTTCACCCTATTTAACAAACGCCTCAGTTTGCACTAAGTAGAATTCTTCTTTTAAGTCTCCATTTAAAAATGAAGATTTAACATCTATTTGGTGAATTATATAATGGTTTTTCGCAGCTAAACCAATTGTAATTCTGATTGTGTTTAATTTAGCTACAGGGGCAAATGTTTCATCATAATCTATGCTTTCTTGCTGTTAATACCCCTTTGCAACCAGCCTAAATTTATACTTATATATGCTCCCAACTACTTTAAATTTAGTCATATACAACCATTTGCATCCTATGAGTTGTTTGCCTTTAGGTAGTTTAACTAAATCCCAAGTTTTATTTTTGAGGATTGATTCATATCCCTCTTCCATAGCAGCCCTCCATTCACTATATTGACTAGCCTCTTTATAACTAGAGGGTCCAACAACATTCATCATACTAGTTATATAAGGATTTTCCCTATATCTAGTGGGAAACTAAGCTTTCCTACCAGATCCCCTGAGTGATGGGGTAGCTTCAACCCTTGTTTCATCATCATTTTCTGTACTTGGCTTGACAACTACATCATCTTGTTTCCCTTCCTCCTACTATTGTTACTGCTGCTGCATCTGCTCATTGTTGTCACCTGATTTATCATTTCCTTCTTCCACGAACAAGGGCACATGCCATTCCTCATTAGCACTCTCTTGGCTTCCATCATTAACCTGCTCATGAAACACTCCATCTCTGCATGCAACAACTTTATGAGTAGAGGGATTACACAATTTGTAAGTCTCAAATTCTATACAATACTCAACAAAGATACATTTCAGGGCCTTCGAATCTAGCTTCCTTCTATGTTCCTTTGGGATATGGGAAAAGTCTTGACTGCCAAAAACTCTCAAATGCTTAACTGTAGGCTTATAACCAAATAAAGCTTCAAAAGGAGTTTTGAAATATAAACTTCTTGTTGGAATCCTATTCTTTAGATACATTGCAGTATTAATCACTTCAGCCCAAAACCCATTAGAAATATTCTTAACTTTTAACATACTATGAGCACACTCCACAAGGGTTATGTTCTTCCTCTTTGCAACCCTATTCTATTGACGAGTGCGGGGTACTATAAACTGTTGTTATGTCCCATTATATTTGAAGTATTTGAGGACACAAGCTTTCTTGTACTCTCCCCCTTGATCCGAGCAGAGAATCCTAACGCATTTATCTATCTACTTTTCAACCACACTTCTGAACTCCTTGAAGTATTCAAAAGTGTGGCTCTTATTCCTGAGGAAATACAGCCAAGTAAGCCTAGTATAGTCATCAATAAACAATGAAAAATAATATGCGCCACCTAAGAATCTTGTCTGCATAGGCCTACATTGTGTGTACCAGCTCGAGTATATCTCTCTTCTTTCTATCAGGATTCACAAGAAATTCATCTCTGTGCAACTTTCCTAATGCACATGCATCACAATCAATATGAGCAGATTTTAAGATAGGAATACTTTCGACCATACCTCTTTTTGGTAAAAGAAGTAGACCATTGAAGTTAATATGGTAGAACCTCTGATGCCATAAGTCCACTGTAGTCATGGCAGATGATGGCAATGCCTAATGTGGTGCACTTTTGACATTTAGCTTGTACAATCCTCCCACACGAATAACTGATGCAATAGGCTTCATACAATCCAATGAGTCTTTAATGGCACAATATGATTTACAAAACTCTACCTTGAGATTCTGATCAGTTATAGTAGAAACAGAGATTAGATTCTTTTTTATCCCGGATACATACATCACATTATGGATATGTCTAATATTTTCATGAGGAAAAACAACAAGAATATTACCATAACCTTTGATTTGGTACACTTTATTATCGCCAAGATAGATGTTTGCTCCACTACTAGTTTCTTTGAAGTATTCAAACCACTGTTTGTTCCCTGTCATGTGGATGGATGCACCTGAATCAACAAACCAAGTATCTGCTTCATCCTCCTTACCTGAAAGTGTAGATTTAGATATGAACAATCTGATGTTCTGACTCTGTTCCTCATCAACAAAATGAACTGCATGTTGTTTATGTCTCTTCCAGCCTTCATCAAACTTCTTCTTCATGCAATATCTAGCTATATGGGTGATTCTTTCACGATAAAAACATTTGGTTGCATAGTCATTTCTATTGAAAGATGTACCTTGAGGTGGTGGCATTTTCATTTGTGGGGTTGTGCTACTCTTTTGTGCTTCATTCGTCTTTCCTTTGAAGGGCTTCTTTTTCGCCATTAAAGCCAAATCTAAACTCTGAGGTTTACGAGTCAGTCGCCTTTCCTCCTCTTGCATGAGGATCCCAGTCAATTCTTCAAACACTGGGGTTGTTTCTCTTGCATTCAAGCTAGTGATGAACATCTGATTCTCATCAGTCATACCATTCATGGTAATCATAATCAAATTTATATCTGACACAACTTCACCGATGTCACCCAACTTGTTCTTTAGCTCCTTGATCCGCAAAATAAATGTTGCAATTGTCCCATTGCCCTCCATTTTCATGGAGAGAATCTTGCTCTTCAAGAATAACAATCGATTGATGTTCTTGACCTCATAGAGATCCTTAAGCATCTTCCAAATCTCTGGTGCAGTCTTGCAATCACGGATATTGGGAATAATGCAATCTTGGACTGACAATTTCAAGAGCAATCTCGCCTTAGTCTCCCGCTTGTCCCAGTCTTGGATTGTTGTTGTTGTTCTTCCTACAGCCAAGTTCAGCTGTCACGACCTCACGCAATCATGCCCTCTAGGGCCTCTGATCTCTACTCGACCTCAAGCTCTGCTCGGCCTCAAACTCTCACGCAGATGGAAGGAGCTCTCATGCAGATGGAAGAAGCTCTCATGCTGAGTGGCAGAACGACAACAACGCATGTCTGAGATACCATCGTCCCAATCGATAGCTCAACCTACTCCACGCTGCATGATCTACAGTATCAACACCACATCAATCTCTGAGATACCACTATCCCAATTGACAACTCGGCCTCCTCCACGCCGCGTGATCTGCAGTCTTAATCTCTGCCTTCTCTGCATGATCTTTCACTATTGTTCGATGCCAACCTCCAAGAAGAAGAAGATGCCAACGTCTGATGTCCTTTATCATATGCTTCGGCCTCGTTGACAGTTCCAACGTCCTCCACGCTTCCGCTGATACCATGGCCACCGATGCCACTAATTCTCCTTGTGTAGTGAATGAAACACCGCCGTGAAAAGGTTTGCGTAAAACTAGAGTTTCCGTGCTACACAGAACATGGTGACCTCTTGCATGCCTCCTGCGGCCTCATCCATAACCAACAATCACCTTAGTGGCATCTAGACGGATTCACCTCACGCAGAATTCACCGTTGACTATCACCGTCGGCATTACCAAGTAGCAGTGGCATGCCTCTTCCTCGTCTTCCAGAGTTAGTGCGATTCGAGAATGGCTCACTCGCGCAGTTCTGGCTAACAAAAACCACATAAGTCCAGAACTGAAATCGGCGTGACTATCACTTTTAAAACTAGGCTAATCACCCTCCAAACGTGCTGGTTAAATTTATGCCTCCACTCAGGGTTATAGGCTTCCTCAGCCCTGTAGCTCCGATACCATGTCAAAATAGCAATCAATCTTTTATTAAATCAACTAAGCCGCTGAAAAGTGTGAAACACCATCTATAATGCTACCTAACATGCTATGCCTTACAATTGATTACATGAGAAATACATACACGTAACACTCATCTAGGGAAGTTGAACAGACTCCTCAAAAACATGAACATAATCCTAAACTCGGTTTCGGTTTGAACTGTTACTCTATTAAGCGAGTTATACATTAATTTCAACAAATATAAAACATACCCCATCATAAAATGGCCTTTTCTTGATTCATCCATTTCCATTCCATTCTGGTGCTACTTTGTTTGAGTAAAAGATTCGATTCGAGATTTTCTTGACTCATCGATTTCCAGTCCATATTGCATCTTTGCTCATTCATTTGTTCTATTCGGATACAGTTTTGCTTTCATGACACCCTCCATTGGTGGATATTATACTCGAAGGGAAGTGGAATAATTGAATTTAGTTTTTGCTTCTTAATTTGTTAATACTGTGTATTGAGTTGATATGATAATCAAGTGCGAGAGGGGGAAATGTCATGTGAGATCTTACAACGACTACCTAGGGATTCAGTCTAGTAGGGTACATGTTTATCTTAGCCTAGACAATATTGGATCCGTGGTTATTGGGTGTCTAGTTTCATTTTAGCTCTAGAAGTCTATTCTCATCTTTAGTTTCTTTAGTAATCCCTGGATTGTAATTAACTGATAATCATTCTGATGGGCACTTCTACGAAGGCTGTCCAGGTTATGATTCGGAGTCATCTACACGCTTGGCTAAACAAATTTAAAAACTGTGTTATTTAGTTTTGTTAATGCAGTAATTACTTTTTTCCAGAAGGAAAATATGATTTCAAAAGAGAGTACATATATATGGATCATATCCATTCTGTTCATCCTGAACTTGTTCATAAAAACAAAATTTCTATCTATAAATAAACAAAAGTGGAAAATTGCAAGAATGCTATATATATTTCAAAATATATTTCTTTTTTTACATTCATAAAAACAATTTTCAAAAATCATGATAACTCTGGAGTAATCAAAATAAAAAATAGGTATGCTGCCAGAATCAACTCTGATGTCTTGCTTATAAGAAGCATAGTGGATGACTCCATGAGATCCGGACACCCTTCCTTTGGAGAGCATGTCTACTATGATCATAAGAGATTCGTTGAAAATAACGCTTTATGGGTCGAATGCACTTCATCGCATGTATGCTATGGTGTTTTGCACCAGTTATATTGTTGGAGATCAGATGCACAACTAATTAAATCAAATACTCAGCAGATAAATCAAGCACATAAGACATAGAGGTTTAACGTGGTTCACCCAACCAATCTGGGCTACGTCCACACAACATAGGCATCGGCAATCTTATTAATCAAACATGAGATTACATAATTAAATCCTCACAAACTGTCACCCTCATACCAAACAATCCGTATGGATACCTGTTATATAGCAAATAGAATCTAACTGCCTCATAAATCCTCTCAACTCAAATTTAGGATGCATTAACTCCCTCCCAACAAACTGGACCTAATCTAGGAACTGATTCCTATTGTTGTCATCTACTGAGATTTTGCCTATCTTATGCAAAACAGAAAAATCTCAACAATCTCCACCTTGAAAACAATTAGCCTGATGCCCTGTTATTATTATTTTATCTTTTCTGCAAGCCAAGAGAAGCCAAACACCAGCGTAGCTTCTCTAAAAAAACTGGTTTCGTGAACATGTCTACACAATTCTCCTTTGTATGCACCTTTTCAAGAGAGACTCCCCTTTCAGTGATAACTTGTCTTACAAAATGGTACTTGATCGGTATATGCTTTGATTTACTATGATAGGTCGGATTCTTAGCCAAATGTATTGCACTTTGACTGTCACAAATAACTTGATGCTGTCTTGTAACCTACCAAATTCACCAAACAACCTTTCAACCAAATCGCTTCTTTGCAAGCATGAGAAGAAGCAATGGTATTCTGCTTCAGTAGTGGATAAAGCAACAATGTTCTGTAGCTTTGACATCTAGCTGATAGCTCCACCTGCAAGAGTAAAGACGTACCCTGAAGTTGACCTTCTCTTATCCAAATCACCTACAAAATCGGAATCAACATATCCGCAATCAAATTCACTACTCTTATTGTAAGTAATACAATAACTACTTGTGCCTCTCAAGTACAGAAGAACCCATTTCACTGTTGACCAATGTTCTTTACCCGGATTTGCCATGTAACTGCTGACAACCCCAACTGCATGTGAAATATCTAGTCGAGTACAAACCATCGCATACATTAAACATCCTACTACATTGGCATATGGAATTCGAGACATATAATCCTTTTCTTCATCTGTATTAGGACATAAACTAGAAGAAAGTTTAAAATGGGAAGCTAAAGGAACTGACACAGGCTTCACATTATTCATACCAAATCTCAAAAGTATTTTCTCAATATACTTCTTTTGTGATAGCCATAACTTACCATTGCTCCTGTCTCTGAAAATCTCCATGCCCAAAATCTGTCTTGCTGCTCCTAGATCTTTCATATCAAATGTCCTTGCCATCTGAGCCTTCAACCTGTTGATTTCTTCTATGATTTTGTTTGCTAAAAGCATATCATCAACATACAATACTAAGATAATGAATATGCCATTTTTCAATTTCTTAAAATAAACATAATGATCATATTCACTTCTAAAATATTTCTGACTCAACATGAAAGAATCAAACTTCTTATACCACTGCCGAGGCGACTGCTTCAGGCCATATAATGATTTTTGAGCCTGTAGACAAATTTCTCATTGCGATGCTAAAAAAACCCTTCTGGCTGTTCCATATAAATTTCCTCATCTAAGTCACCATGTAGAAATGCAGTCTTAACATCTAATTGCTGCAACTCTAAATCAAGAAAAGCCACTAATGCTAACACAATTATAATTGAAACAATTTTAACCACTGGTGAAAAAATCTCATGAAAGTCAATACCGGTTTTCTGAGAAAACCCTTTTGCAACCAGTCGCGCTTTGTACCTGTCTTCGGTATCATTCACACCCCGTTTCAGCTTGAAGACCCATTTACACCGCACAGTTTTCCTGCCTTTCGGAAGCTCAACCAGATCCCATGTGTCGTTCTTATTTAAGGCCATCATTTCGTCCTTCATGGCTTCTTTCCACTTGTCACTTTTCGAACCTTCTATTTCTTCCTGATAGCACAGGGTTCATTGTCATTAGCAATAAATGCAACAGAAGTGACATAATCATCATACCTTCTCGGTGGCGTTTGATCCTTGTAGACCTCCTTAAGGATGTTTCTAGCGCTTCCACAATTGGCTGACTACCCTCTGTAGGAACTTCTTCATCATCGCCATCTAAAACCTGTTCATGACCTCAATCTGAAACCTGTTATGACTAGAATCTGAACTATGGTCATCATGACTATCATTAGAAATACTATAAAACTGAATATGCTGAAATCAAATACATCATCCTGTTTCAATCGACTATCTACATCTAACTGTACAAGAGAGGATTCATTAAACTTTACATCTCTGTTGATGATGATTTTGCGGGTAGTAGGATCCCACAATCTAAATCCCTTTGTTCCATCACCATACCCAACAAAGATATACCTTTTAGACTTTGGATCTAATTTTGTTCGCTGATGTTTAGGCACTAGAGCATATGCATCACAACCAAACACTCTAAGTTTAGAATAGTCACAAGGGTGTCCTTTCCATACCTCTTGCGGAATCTTGCAGTCTATCGCCATCGATGGAGATCGGTTTATCACATAACAAGTTGTTGCCACCGATTCCATCCACAACTCCTTTTGCAACCCTGCGTTACTCAGCATACTCCTTGCTCTCTCTAGAAGAGTCAGGTTCATGCGTTCAGCAACTCCAGTTTGCTGAGGAGTATAAACCGTGGTCTTATGCCTCTCGATCCCTGCATCCTTGCAATAGTTGTCAAACTCCTTGGAAGTAAACTCACCACCATTGTCAGTTCTTAAACACTTTATTGTTCTACCAGTGCTGTTTTCTACTAGTGCTCTAAACTGCTTGAAAATTGAAAAAACATCAGACTTTCTTTTCAACATGTAGACCCACACCTTCCTAGAAAAGTCATCAATAAATGATACAAAATAAGACGAACCACCATATGAGGTTGTAGGGGCTGCTCCCCAAACATCTGAATGGATATAATCAAGTATGCCTTTACTAGTATGTTTGCCTGTTTTAAACTTTTGTTTACTTTGTTTTCCAAACAGACAATGCTTACAGAAATATAACTTTCCAGACTTCAGATTTGGAAGTAACTTGCGATCAACCAAAATTTTCAACCCTCTTTCACTCATATGCCCCAATCTTTGATGCCATAAGTGAATGGAACTACTGTCATGTTCAGACAAAGTAGACACAAAATCTGACCCTGTACCTGCTTCTAACTGAAATAGATTTCCTACTTTCTTAGCTTTCATAACTAGTAAAATACCTTTGTAAATTTTCATTACTCCACCTTGAATTACAGTCTTATATCCATTTGAATCAAGTGCGCCTAATGAAATCAAGTTTTTCCTTAAATCTGGTACATGCCTCACATCAGTTAATATTCTAGTTGTCCCATCAAACATTTGTAGTTGTATGCTCCCAATCCCCACAATATTACATGTTACATCATTACCCATGTACACAACTCCATCATTAATTGATTTATATTCCTTAAACCATTCTTTATGGATACACATGTGGTTTGATGCACTGGAATCTAACAACCAATATTGACCATGATTTGGCACATTAACTGATAATACTTCATCACTCATACCTGAACCAGATGCCGAACCTGTATCTGTCATATTTGCCTCCTTCTTCTCTATCGAAGAATCTGCTTTTGAAGTTTGCTGCTGTCGCTTCCAGTAGTCCTTCTTTAAATGCCCTAATTTGCCTCAAAACCAGCACTTGAGCTTACTCTTCTTCCCTTTCGACTTTGAACGTGAGTCGCTTGGCTTCCTGGGGCGTCTTTTTTTCGAACGACCTCTAACCATCATAGCTTCTGATGTAGAGGTTTCGGAATGCGACTTCCTCCTTGTTTCTTCCGATAATAAGGATGCAACTACATCATCAAACTCAATAGTTTCTAATGAACTAAGACTTATAGAAATAACAAAATGATCCCATGACTTGGGCAACGAGCACAATAAAGTAATAACTTTATCCTCGGATGGAATTTTTACTTCTATACTTTGTGATTGCACAAGAAGAGTATTAAAAGCATTTAAATGATAAGCAATTGATGTAACTTCCTTCATTCGCAAACTGTACAACTGTCGCTTCAGGAGAATCCTATTGGTTAAGGATTTGGTCATGTATAGTTTCTCTAGTTTCGTCCACAAACCAGCAGTTGTTACCTCCGACACGATATTAAACAGGACATCGTCCGCCAGGCATAATCGAATAGCACTTACTGCTCTTTCATCCATCTCGTCCCACTCATCGTCTGTGATGTTGTAAGGTTGTTTGGATTACCCATCAATGCCTTTACCACGCCTTGTTGGACAAGCAAGTCGTGCATTTTCACCTTCCAGATCTCAAAATTATTTTTGCCATTAAACTTCTCAATTTCAAACCGGTCATTCTGAGTTTTCGCCATCTTATATCTACCAAAAAGACACAATAATTTCCAAAATCCAACTTTTAAAGACCAGCAATTTAAAAAACTGCCTATGCCTTATATGCCTTTTTTTTTTCAACTTTTTATTGGTTTGTTTACTGTGCAAATTGGGAAAAAAAAAATAATCTGAAGAACAAAACTCTTGTTTGATTTGTGTTGTGCATATACAGCCAAATAAAGCAATGCGCACACCACAAAACCACCAATCCAATATGCACCACCAAAAACAAACAGTCAATACACAACAGTGATTAATGCGCTCCAGCATCAATTGAAAAAATTCCAGCAATCATCTACGCATCACTGCAACTATCTCTGCATTATCTCAACGCTTCTACTCCTTTTGTTATTTAATTCAACAATTCCCATATAAGCAAAACATTTGTTGTTCTATCCTTAACGTTTTTGGCATGCAACAAAAAAAAAATTATGTTTTATATGTACCGCATGCAACAAACATTATACTTCTTTTCTCTCTGCGCGCATTCCTTTATTAAACGCAGGCAACAAACATTTCCTTTATATTAAACGCAGGCAACAAACAGTTTCTTTTTGCGCTCATACATCGGATCAGGCCAAAGGAAGGACCCATTCATGGAAACAGTTACGGAATGACCCATGATTAAAAAAAAAACAACGCAGAGCAGTACCTCGATCATCGAGCAGCAGATCTCAATGCACCTCTAGTTATGGAAAACATGCATTCAGCATGTAAATGCAAGTATATCAGCGCTCGCGCAGGTCCACGGCAATTAGTACTTCACATGTTTGGCACCACGGTCGACTAGCAACAGTGCACAGTTCCACTTGTTTGAACAGCAGTAAGTTCACACCACCATTTAACTTCTACCGACATCCATATGGTTGCCACGCACCAGCAAGCAACCTTCACACGTTGCCAGCAAGGGGTACACACCACGCAACAATCCTCAGCAGTGATCCGCTCCACGCACCAGCAGCAGTGCGCTCCAGCAACGCACCAAAAATCTACGCTTCATGCAGCTTCTTCAGCCTCACACGACGCCTCCAACATGATTTGATACCACTTGTTGGAGATCATATGCATAGCTAAATTTAAAAACAAATACAGTAGATAAATCAAGCACATCAAGACACAGGAATTAACGTGGTTCACCCAACCAATCTGGGCTACGTCCACACAACATAGGCATCGGCAATCTTATTAATGAAACAAGAGATTACATAATTAAATCCTCACAAAAATCTCACCCTCATAGCAAAGAATCCGAATGGTTGCCTGTTATATAGCAAAGAGGATCTAACTGCCTCATAAATCCTCTCAACTCAAATTTAGGATGCATTAACTCCCTCCCAACAAACTGGAGTTAATCTAGCAACAAAATTTCTATTGTTGTCACCTACTGAGATTTTTTCCTATTTTACTCAAAACAGAAAATCTCAACATTTATGATGGGATATTGCAACACAAACTTTTATCTATTCATCAAAGTTCTGAAACTTTGTCAGTCATCTTATCATTATCAACAGCATAGTTTTTCACATCATTAAGTGATTTTTTTTTTAAATGTTGTTTTATATCTTTTAATATAAAATATATAGTAATATAACACACCTCTTATTTGGAGATGATGTGTTACTATTGGGAGTTGGTTCTATTGGTTAATGACGTGTTATTATTTGGAGTTGGTTCTATGGAAGAATAGCCAATATTTTGTGAAATTATCTTAATGTTTTGTGTTTTGTGATGCATTAGCTATGAAAATTAGTGCTAGCCATACCAATTTTTTGTTTCATATGACTGGGAAATACTTAGAGGAACATGTAATGTAATTAGTATTCTTTAGTACAAATTTGTTCCATTAATTTTATGTCTTAAATATTATAGTTTATATAAAATAAATAAATATTTGATAGAGAATTGGTTTTGGTTGCTCAAGAAAGTCTATATAAAATTGGAACAAAGAGATTGAATTTGGTTATGGCTTTTAATTTGAATATATATTTTTATGGATACAAATTTTAAATTTTATATTGAATTTAGCAATTTTTATGGAATGCTAACAAACATAAAAATGAATTTCTTTTAGTTATGTGGAAAAGTTAGCTATTCTTAAAAAGTTGCCAGGTTTGAGTATTAAGAATATTGACTATTTTGGGAAGATATTATGCATGTAGAATTTATGGGGAGGTTTGATGGGTATTGGCTTATGGAGTTATGTGGTGAAAGATAAGTATTTATAAAATAAGTCATTACCTTAAGGATCTTTTGAAAAAACCAAGAATGCTTTTATAATTTGGAGGCCATTGATTGGCTTGGAATATAGGAAAACGGGACCAATTATTTATTGGAGATCTTTATATTGGGGGTGGAGATACCTATAATATGTTATCTGATTTGACACGTGCCCTGAATAGTAAGGTTTAAAATTTGAATAGGTCATGTTCAGATTGTTTAGTAGAAAAATGGGAGAGGTGCATCTCAAGTTTGAAACATTGTTGCGGATGTATATGAGATACATTAATATGAAATGTTTTTGTAGGTCATGTTGTTGTAAAAGAGACATGAAATAGTGTGTAGAGAAGTAATTGTTGGTGTGAATGGGGTTTTGTTGGTTGTTACTAGAAGATAAGATCTTAACATGGGATAATTACATCAAACATGGGGTTTGTAGGGCTAGTATGTGTAGTCCTTTCCATAAATATCAAGAGAATGTTGATAATTTATTTCTCTTTTGTGAGGTCACTAAAGAGGTGTGGCTAGAGATTTCTTTGAATTTAAAGATAATGCTTCATTGGAATAGAATATAATCTGAGGATTGTTTCTATTTTTTTGCAATTGAATACTTGTCACTTAAAAAATTTACCTTTTTTGTGGTTTGGGGCATCTCTAGACTAAGGAATTTAGCACTTTCTAAGAATAAAATTATTTCTAACATTTTGTTATGTTGCATATTGGTGGGTCTATTCAAATAATTTCATAAAGATATTAGGAGAAGCTGCTAGAATTTATTCTCAACCTATATTTTCATATATGTGTTATATATTATTTTTAAAGTGCAAGTCAAAGTGAATTTTCTAAAGGTGGCATGGTCTAGATTATAAATCCCAACTACAGGTTTCATTCTTGGATAGGATGTGGCAAAGGAACTAACGCTAGAGAAGAGTTAGCTACATTGTGCGGATTACTATACCATGTTCTCATAAAAGGTATTAGTGTGTTGTTAATATTAGGAGACTCTAAAGTCATTATTGATTAGGCATGTAGAAAATCTGTACTTCAGGTATCTAAGTTACGTGATTGGATTTAGGTTTAGAATTTAAAAGCTTAATTTCATAATATTTCATTTTCTCATGTTTATTGGCAATACAATAAGTAGATAAATTATCAAAGAAAGCCCTTGGAAATAATGAATATTTCTTGTTTTTGAAGAATTAAGTGAACAAAACATCATAGATATTGATTTCGTACATATGTAAAGAAGGAAAAAGGAGATATTTATTTTTACTGAAGATAACTTTTGGTTGAAGACATTTTTTTGAATTGGAAGTTATGTGTTCTTTTAGAAGTTTAATTTCATAGTTTTCGAAGCATTTCTATCAAATGCTTATGATACTATAATTTATAATTTTCATATTATGTATGATAATGTTGAAAATTCATATTTTTTTTCCACTGTAAAAATTGCAATATTTCATTCATTTTGAAAAATTACATGTTGTAGATGCTATTTGCATATGCTATATCCTTCTTGCCACTAAGGGCTCTGTTAAAATTTATAGTTTAAAAAAACTTGTGTTATTTTGAGCTTTCATCACCACGCAGGGTGTTCCATCATTTTCTATTATGGAGATAAATATAAAGGAGTCTGTTATATGGCTGTACATATGCCATGCAAGGCAATAAAATTAAATATATAGCTTGAAAGATGTATACATAGAGTTTGCCAAAGCATGTTCATCAAAAATTCAAAAAATAAAACAGTAATCAAGGGTTGTCAGCCCTGTCGTAGATTTGATCAATATAAGGCCAATGGTAGCAGTGGTATTAGTTTGCCCCTCACTCTTCCTAAATCATCCACTCTCCTCGGGGAAGTGTCGTGGCCTCCTTGGATAGCCTGTTAGCACAACTATTATATTCCCTGTAAATGTGATTGCATGAGATAATGTTAAACTGTGCCTTGAACTTATTTACTTCATCCAAAATATTATTGAGTGTGTGAGAGTGACAAACAATAATATTATTGAACCAATTTACAATGATCTTTGAGTCCCCATATATATTTAGACTCGTGCAATTATGACCCAATGAGAAATGCAGAAGATGACGAAGAGTAATGAGTTCTACAAAATTGTTTGTTCCATCTCCTAGTCCCATATTTATTTTGTAGAAGTGTTGATCATTTAAGTAAAGAATGAAACCGCCACCGCATCCAAGGTATTGCGTCGTGCCATCGAAGAATGCCCAAGGTATATTTTTGTCAATAGGTGTTGGGTCATGTGGCCTCCAGGGTTGAGGTCGATGAGGTTTAGGCAGCTCGTTATAAGTTGATATTATGCAAGCTATGATGTGGGGCCATCACACAGGTCTACTATCAATATAACACGATTCCTAGCCAGCCATATATGCCAGCTGATGATAAGGGGTAGATTTTGTAATTTTGAACCCTAATGATGATTACACCAGCTTTCCCATGCTCGACCAATGTCTTCACCTTCCCAATGCCAAAAAAAATGAATGGAAGTAGATATATTTTGCCAAAGATTGATCAGAGAAGTGCATTTAAGAAATAAGTGGAGGGTCAATTCAGAGGAATTCTTACATAAGACACGCCAATGTGGACCATGAAAAGATCGATGGGTGAGAGACTCTCCTATGGGAACTTTGTCTTTGAGAATACACCAAAAGAACAATCTAGTCCTTGGAGGTGATGTTAATTTCCAAATACACTTCCACCAAAAAGTAGTCTACTCCAATTGTTTGTGAGAGATCGGGTTGAGGTATCCGGTCTTTGGAGTGTATATGTCATTCTCAGAAAGACACCAAACAAGTTCATCAGGTTCCTCTTTTATCCTAATGTGAGATTCACATAATGCAGAGATGTATTCTTGCCATTCCTATTGCCAACGAGGGGGTATATCAAGCTGCTGGGTTGATTTCCATCCTTGGGAGAAAATGTTGGTATTCTGAGGGTCCACAATATGTGCTATCACCTTGATCTCATGGGAATGTAGATGATGTATGAGATCCCGAGACAGCTGAAACCTACCACCACCTCCAGTCCAAGGAGCCAATCCAATGCGAGCCTTTGATCCATCGTTTATTCCCCAAACGAGATTATCCCTAATGTTAGGCAGTGAGTGTAAGAGTGCCTTCTAGGCAAATGAAATACCAGATTTAGGCCAGCTCGACAAGCGAATCGAGTCCATGATTTGTTGTGGCGATATATACTTATGATATGAGATAGAAGTCCATATCTTTTGTCCAGCCAGAAGAGTCCAACCCATTTCTGTTGCCAGGGTTTGTGCAAAGAGAGGGAGGTCTTTTAGTCTTCAACCTCCCCATTTTTTGGGTAGAGATATCTTGTTCCAGCTGACCCAGGCAAATATCTTTTTGTCTTGGTGGCCATTCCAAAGATATATGTTACAAATTTGTTGTAAATGGGCCAGAATGTTGCTAGGGATCCATGCAAGTGCTATCCAAAATACAGATGTAGCCTCAAGAGCATATTTGATAAGTACTAATCTGCCAGCTCTAGATAAGTATCTGTGACTCCAGATTGAAAGCCTTTTTTCCAATTTGGTGACAAGCCAAACCCAATCTGTGATTTTTGACTGAGAGGCTTTATCCAGAAACCCAAGTATTTGAAACCCCTATCCAGGGTTATGATACAATAAGGGAAATGTTGTTGGGCAAGTTGTGACTCTTGGATGGAAATGAGGGCTAAGGTAATGGTAGATTTTGCATGATTAGCCTACATACAAGTAGCCGACGAGAACAATGAGAGAATTTTGGAGAAAGTGAGAGAGTCCTGAATGTTCCCATCTAGGAAAATGAGAACATCATCCACAAACAGAAGGTGAGTAAGGAAATAGGCATCAGATATCTTAAGACCCAAAGGCTTCCATCTCTCTTTTCTGAGGCGAGGAAATGACTAAGCGCATCCATGAAAATAAAAAAGAGAAGGGGGGAGAGAGGGCAGCCTTGTTTGAGCCCCCTCTCAGCATGAAAGAAATGGGAGGCAGATCCATTGATGAGAAAACTGAAGGTCGGGGTGGTAATACAGGCCATAATCCAAGTGATGAAGTGATGGGGAAAGGCTAGGTGAATGAGAAGCATCTTAATGTAAAGCCAGCTAACACGATAAAAGGCTTTAGCCACATCGATCTTTAGGATAATGCCCTTAAGGTGTTTATTCCAGATTGAATGGATAGCCTCTTGGGCCGAGCCAATGGCTTCGTGTATCTGGTGATGTTCAAGGAAGGCAAATTGTTGGGGGGGAATATGACGGGATAAGATGGGGTGAAGACGTTTTGCAATGACCTTGGAGATGATTTTGTACAAACAATTGCATAATGAGATAGGTCTGTAGTCATTGAAAGAGGAAGGTGTATCAGATTTCGAAATGAGGGCTATGAAGGTCGAATTGACAGCATTTTATAGAGAATTGGATATTCTTCTTTCTTCCACAACTTTCAATAGATCATTCCCCAATAGATCATAGAATGCCAGATAGAATTCTATGGTCCACCCGTCCAGTCCAGGACTCTTGTCCTTTTTGAACCATTTCATTGTTCCTTCAAGTTCACCTACAGTAGCAGGGGTAGTTAACTCTTTGGCCTCATCATCATTTACAAATATGGGAAAATGTCCAGCCAAGATGGGAGAGTTTGTTAAATGTATCAACAACCCCCCAGGTAGAGGTAAGTTCCATATGGTGTTTGATACCTTTCTACCTTTCGCATAATTCTAGAAGAATCTTGTGTTGTCGTCACCTACTTTTAACCATATAGCTCTACTTCTGAGTCGCAAGGATTCCTCTCTCTCCTTCAAGATCCTGGCCTTTTGGTTTAAAATGCATATTTATATATAAAGAATTATGAAATTGATATGTAATATATATAATTCTTGTGTGTGTGTGTGTGTGTGTGTGTGTGTGTGAGAAAAGACAATTATATATAAATACATCTTTTTTATTGAACATGGATATTAAGAGACACATATATGTAAATATATTTATTTGATGCTATGAAAATTGTGTGTTTTTAATCATTGCCCTTTCCATTAAAGTAATTTTTTTAGTTGTATTATATATAATTTTTATATTGAAATAAATTAATATAGATCAAATTTATATGTATTTTTGTATTAGTTTTGTGTTATTAAGAAAGATTAATTATATTTTATTGATTTTTGTGTAAAAATATATTTTACCATTTAATTTTTTTAGTAATTTTTTTTAATATATAATTTTTTTTTAAATAAAAAAATAAAAATTATTTAAACAAAATATAATATTATATTTACACCAATTCGTAATGCAATTTAATATATATATAATAATAATAAATAAAATAAAATATATAATAATAATAAATTTCATGCTACTTAGTTGAAATAACCTATCTTCTACTTTACTACTCTTTACCTAACCATATGTGTCCAATGATTAGTTTTAGCCACAAAGATACTAAATTTAGTAGTGCTAATTTTGTTTTAAGTGATAATATATCTCTAGGATTTAGTTTACAATGAGAAACTTATTTATCTAGTCATTCATGTATGAACATTTCCATGAGATGTAGTCATAACTAACTAGTTTCTCATGATTTTTGAATATTGGGCTTAGCACTCATTGCATCATGTAATGCTCATAGGGGTGAAGAATTGAGATTGAAACTAGTGATAAGTTGAAAGAGTGAAGAAGTGGGGTCTAGTTGTCAACATTAAAATTCTTGCACAAAATTTTGATAGAAACCGTACCAAAGTAGGGGTTTGGTAAAGTGTCCCTTGCCAACAATGGAAACAATAAAATGACCATTGGCGAGGGACATAACACTCGGTAGTTACCCTTATCCACTCGGAACTCCCAAGCTTCATTGGATGATGAATATCAGAGATGAACAATAAAACAAGTTCCATGTGTCTTTTTAGTAATGCATTAAAAGTATCTAAGAACCTAGGCATGCTAACAAGCATTAATGCTCAACTAGATTACACCCTCCCTATCAAATTTAATTAACTATAATTTGCAAGAACTGGTTCATTTTTATCTACCACAACCACATTAATTATTATATAAATATAACTTTTATAATTCGAAACAATTTCAGCAAAGAATTTTTTTTTCTCAAAATTAACGAGAGAAATAATACTGCCTATGGAAGAGCAACCTGCATTTAACACATAAACTTGAAATAAGAACTACGCGTTCGTTATTTTAAGAAAAAATTAAAGGAAATCTTCTTTGAATTACATCAATTCAACTAATTGTGGCGTAGGGGCCGAACCCAAAAAAACATTAGAGAAATATAACAAAATCAGATTTTCTTTACTTCATTTCTATCTATGACAGCGACATTAATTATTATGTAAATACAACTTTTATAATCGAAAACCATTTTCGCAAAGAAATATTTTCACAACATTACAAAAATACTAATTCAAAAACGTGCTTTAAATGTTGTTTTTGTGAGTTTTAAATTCAAGACAATAAACTTACGCTTGATGTTACAAATGGATTAAAAAGCATATAGTTGAATTATTCTAAACTTAAAAATAGGAAAAGAGATAACCTTGTCTCGACTAAGTGGTATAAAAAATAATTATTATATAATACCGGAGGCTTAGGGTTAGTTCCTTGCTACCAACCCCTACAGCAGCCCAAGAACACTCTCGTTAGTCATATAGGGTCATATGATTGAGTTAAAATGTTGGACACGAAACTTGAATTACATAACTTTGTACATGCAGATTAAAAAAGATAATTAAGAACAAACCAGTGCATCCGAAGCATCGAGAACTTAGGCAAGATACCAAGGATTAATGTACACATGGCTTGCATGCTCCCTATCGAATTCAATTAACTATAATTTACAAGAACTTTTCGCTTTTTTTTTACTTCATTTATATCTCCCACAACCAAATTAATTATTATTTAAATACAACATTTGTAATTCAAAACAATTTTGGCAAAAAAACATTTTTGAAATTAACTAAACTAATGATATTGTTTGTGGTAGAAAAGTATGCATTGTCAAAGTAAACTAATTACTTCCGCATGAGGGGTTGGCTAAATTTAGAGATTCAGTTAACTAAGTGTTGAGGGTTGAGTGTTTGAGTGTTAAGTCGAGTTAACTGATAGAAGAATTTTAATGTGTGGTTACATGTGGTTGCATGTCTAGATATTTTATATAAATCGTTAGTTGGAAAAGGTTAAATACCCTTCATCGCGTTCATTATAAGTATCATATTTTGTGTAATCAATAAAAGAGCGACAACTCATAGTTTTGTGTGTAAATTATTTGTTTTTTCTTCTCTATCATTCCAACCAATGGTATTAGAGCAACACGATCTAAGGAACCAGAAAGTCTACTGCACTCGTAGCTTGTAGAACTGCACTGTGTGATTAATAAGTCAGAGCAGGAAGTGGGAAGTATTTTTCTGCCTCGCCAAACCATAGTCACGAGTGTTTTAGCGAATTGGAAAAGTTGTCATGGTCAACCGCAAATATTATGCGGTCAGCCTAGTATTGTTGTCGTAACGGTTGAGAAATACATACACTCTCATTAGTCAAGCGTGTTGATAGTCGAACAACCATCTGATTTTGTTTGGTGAGTCGCAAACCCCAAAAGAGCTAGAGGTTTTCATCGTACGCTGGAGACAAGTGATCGTTAACTGCAGTCGTAACAAATAAAGTGATCGTGAGTTTTACGTACAAGAGCTTTTGGTTAAAGTGGATTGGTATTTAAAGAAAAGACGTTTACATATTTGGTACCTTTATTTGTTTTATTAAAAATAAATTAAAAATGACCCTCCGTGGGTAGGTTGAAAAGTTTTTCTTTTTTTTTTAATCAAAATTTTGGGTTTATTGAATTAAAAAAAAAAAAAGAGTTTTACAAAGTTTACAAAAGAGAGTTTTAGGGTTTTTGGAAAAGAATTTTTTGGAGAAATATGGCTTTCTCAAATTTCTGGCCCTAGTTCCCACCATTTACAAGGAAATATTATGATGTGTGGGCCATTAAGATGGCGACCATGTTGCAGGCACATGATGTTTGAGATTTTTTCTAGCTTGGGATTTCAGAACCTAAGGATGAAGCAACAGAACAAGCTCTTAATAAAGAAGAGAGGGAACAATGGAAGAAAGATAAGAAGAATAATGCACATGTGTTGCAACTTATCCAGCATGGAGTGGACTAGGCAATGTTCCACGAAGATTATGATCATGTTTTCAACAAAGGAAGCATCGGAAAATTTTGGCGACAAATTATAAAAGTATGGCCAAAGTCAATATTGTTAAGTTGTAAGATACTAGGAGATATTTTGAAAGTCTGCAAATGAAGGAGACAAAGGACATCGATTCTTTCATGAATCAGGTCATAACTGTAGTAAATCAATTAAATATTTATGGTGAAGAAATTAAAGATCAAACAGTTGTTGAACAAGTCCTCAGATCTTTGTCTACCAAATTTGATGTTATGGTAGCAACCATAGAAGAATGCAAGGATTTGGCATCATTGACAGTTGATGAGTTGATGGGATCACTTCTACCACATGAGGCAAGGATATACATAAATAAGGATTCCACTTTAGAGACCGCTTTCAAAAGTCAGGTTTCTATTTCAAGAGACAGAGGCCAAGGTAGAAGTAGATCGAAAGGAAGAGGATGAGGCAGAAGATATGGTGGTCAAAGAGATGGCCGAGAAGAGCATGAACATGAAAGTGGAAGAAACTACATAATCTTCAACAATAATCAAAGAGTTCACAAATCAATGGTGATATTTTATTATTGCAATAAATTTGGTCACTATGCTCATGATTACAGGAAGAAGATAGTTTATCAAGGGAACTAGAGAGCTAATATCCCTACAGAGAGTACTAACTCCATGTTCCTATATTTTCATACCATGCATGAAACTTCTACTAGTGTGTGGATGTTAGACAATGGTTGCAGTGACCACATGACAGGCAACGAGAATTTGGTTGCAAATTTCAATAAATCTGTGAAAACAATGGTAAAGTTGGGGACTGAAAAGATTGTGGAAGTAGATGGAGATGGAAAAGGAGTGGTCAACATTATCACCAAGCAGGGGGAGTCGAAGACAATTTCAAAGGTATATTATGTTCCTAGCCTCAAACATAATTTGATAAGTGATGGTCAGTTAACACAAAAGGGATACATAGTTATCTTTCAAGGTCAAGAATGTGCTATATATGACAAGCCCCTAAGAAAGTAGCTGGTAGAAAAGGTGCATATGATGAGAAACAAAATCTTTCCTCTAATTATGAATTACAGTGATTAGATGAGTTCTTTTACAGTTGCATGTTTTGATGATTATTGGTTATGGAACTTTTGATTTGGACACTTGCACTTTTCTAGTTTAAGATTGTTACAGCTGAAACAAATGTTGAGAGAATTACCTCTCATCAAAGAACCTGCTAGTACTTGTGAGTGTTGCATCTTGTGAAATAAATATCGTGAAATTTTTCCAAAGGGAGTTTCATACAGAGCAAAGAAACCTCTTGATCTAGTGCATATAGACTTGTGTGGACCTATGAGGACACAAGCATTTGGTGGAATTTGTTACTTCCTTCCTTTGATTTATTACTATAGCAGAAAAACTTGGGTTTACTTCTCGAAGCAGAAGTCTAAAACTTGCAAAGTTCAAGGAATTCAAAGCCTAAGAAGGGAACCAAAGTGAACGATAGATCAAGGTATTGAGGTAAGTTCATGGTGGAGAATATGATTCAAAGGAATTCCATGATTATTGTAAACAACATGGAATTAAAAGACAATAGGTACACACCGCAACATAATGGTGTAGCAAACAAAAAGAATAGGACAATTATGAACATGGTAAGAAGCATGTTGAAAGGAAGAAACTTGTCTAATCAGTATTGGGCAGGAGCAGTTGCATGTGTTATTTATGTGATCAACAAATCTCCTACAAAGAGTGTGATGAACAGAGTACCAAAACAACCATGACTAGGTATGCATTGTAGCATATCTCATCTTAGAGTATTTGGATGTGTAGCTTATGCACACATGCCTAAGGAGCGAATTGGATGATAAAAGTGAAAAATGCATATTTACTTTTTATAGTGAGCAATCAAAAGCTTACAAATTGTATAACCTTGTCACAGAGAAGACCATAATTAGCAGAGATGTTGTGTTCAAAGAACAAGAGTCATGGAATGGAACTGTAGACAAAACAGTTGATGCACAGGTGCCATTGATGGAAGAAGATGATGTAGTAGAAAAGGAGCAATAAGAGTCACAAGTGAAGATGCCAAACAGAGACACACCAACAAGGACTCCAAGATTTTTAGAGAAGCATGGATCTTCAAGTAGATCAATAAATCGAGATTCTCCCAACAATCAATCAAGTGATGAATCAAGCAATGGTCAGAGAAATACGAGTAGTCTCAAATATATTTATGATGATTTGGGTGTTATTTAAAATTGTGTATTGTTGTCATTCCGACCTTTTTAGTTTGAAGAAGAAATCAAAGATGAAAATTGGGTGCAAGCCATGGATGAAGAAATTGAAGCTATTGAAAATAATGATACATGGGATTTCATTGATTTGCTAAAAGACAAAAATCTCATTGGTGTAAAGTGGGTGTACAAGAAAAACTTGAATGAGAAAGGTGAAATTGATAGATTTAAATCAATACTTGTAGCAAAAGGATTCTCGCAACAACCGAGAATAGATTTTGGAAAAAAGTTTTCTCCAGTAGTGAGATTGGATATTGTAAGAGGGGTTCTAGCCACAACAACTTGGAACAAGTGGAAAGAATATCAGATGGATGTGAAACCAACTTTTCTTAATGGACTTCTAGAAGAATAGATTTATGTGCAGCAACCTCCAGGATATGAAGTTGAGAGTAACAAAGAGAAAGTTTATAGGTTGAAGAAAGAGCTCTATGGACTGAAGCAACTGCCAAGATCTTGGTACAGTAGAATTGAAAGCTACATGATTAAGAATGGTTTTTTCATAAGTAATATTGAACCTACCTTGTACACAAAGGAAAATGCGCATGGACAAATTTTGATTGTTTTCTTATATGCTGATGACATGATTTTTATAGGGGATTTTGAGTTAGATGAATTTAAAGTAGCCATGATGAAATAATTTGAGATGATAGACCTTGGTCTCAAGAAATATTTTCTTAGCATAATAGTTGAGCAATATGAAAAAGGAATTTTTATTTTTCAAAATAAATATGCCAAAAATTTGTTCAAAATATTCAGGATGGAGAATTGCAAACCTATCCCTACACTAGTTGCAACAAGTACAAAGTTAAGCAAAGATAATTAAGGGTCAGATGTTAATCCAACTCTATTTAAAAGAGTGGTTGGTAGCCTCATGTATCTCACAGCTACAATACTTGATATCATGCAAGGAGTGAGTTTGATTTCTAGATTTATGGAGACGCCAAAAGACACACATTAGAGTGCCGGAAAAACAATTCTAAGATACATATCAGGAACTAGAGATTGTGGAATAATGTATGCATGCACAAAAAAGAATGATTTGATTGGATACACATATAATTATTTTTCAGGAAGTTTGGATGATAGGAAGAGCACTTCTAGTTTTGTGTTCCATCTTGGTTCACGTGTGATTTCACGGGCATTTAAGAAGCAGCCCATTGTGGCACTTTCATCAGCAGAAATAGAATATGTAGCAGCAACATCAACATCATGTGAAGCAGTGTGGTTAAGAAGAGTACTTGATGGACCCAAGCAGAAACAACAACGATCAACAACAATATATTGTGACAACACCTCAACAATTGCATTATCCAAGAATAGTGTATTTCATCAAAAAAGCAAGCATATTGATACTAGATATCACTTTATTAAAGAACTTGTGAGCAATGGAGAAGTTCACTTAAAGGCTTGTAAATCTAGTGATCAATTGGTTGAAATATTTACTAAGTCATTAAAAAATGATGTGTTTGACTTTCATAGAAGAAACTTGGGTGTTCTAAGCCTAGCTAAGACATAGACCAACAGGCATGTTTGAGTTGTCATGAGTCATGTTTTAGTTTAGTAGTGGTAATTAAGGGGGAATGTTAAAATAAACTAATTACTCCTGCATGAGGAGTTGGCTAAACTTAAAGAGTCACTTAACTAAGTGTTGAGGGTTGAGTGTTTGAGTGTTGATTCAAGTTGAGTTAAGTGATAGATGACTTTTAGTGTTTGGTTGCATGTGGTTGCATGTCAAGATATTTTAGGCAAGTCGCTAGTTGGAAAAGGTTAAATACCCTTCACCAGGTTCATTGTAAGCATCATATTTTGTGTGATCAATAAAAGATGTGTAGCTCGTGGATTTGTTTGTGAATTATTTGTTTTGTCTTCTCCGTCTTTCCAACATGCATTCCACACATGAACTTGAAAGAAGACATGCATTTTTTCTTTAAATAAAAAATTAAAGGAAATATTCTTTGAAGTACATGAATTCAACCCATTCTAGCATATGGGTTGAACCGAGAAAATAACCAATAAATTACACGGCGAACTTATGCAAACCCTATGGGTTTTGAGAAATATAAGAAAACTCCTTAAACAAAATCCTAGCAAATAATTTTTAAAATTGTTCCGCTAACAATCACATTATTACAATAGGAACTATAACCTAAATAGGCCACTGACCTGTTGCAGCGTAAAGGACAAACACATAAAACAACCCATAAATTACACTGTGAACTTAAACAAACCCTAAGGATTTCGAGAGTACATCTAATATAACTCAAAACAATTTTAACAAAGAAACAACCTAGGCCCCTTACCAATTACAACATAAGGGCCAAACATAGAAAACAACCTATAAATTACGCTATGAACTTATACAAACTCTAAAAGTTTTGAAAGTACAAATTATATAATTCAAAACAATTTTAGCAAAGAAACTTTTTCTCAACGATACTGCGTATGGCAAAGAAGCATGCATTCTACACATGAACTTGCATTCTTTGAAGTACATGAAATCAAACAGTTGCGGCGTAGAGTTCAAACCTAGCAAACAACCCATAAATTACACAGTGAACTTGTACAGACCCTAAGAGTTTGGAGAAATATAAGAAAATCACATTTTTTTACTTCATTTCTATCTACCACAAACACAAATACAACTTCTATAATTCAAAACAATTTTAGCAAAGAAACATTTTCTGAAAATTATCGACGGCAACAACACTGCAGAGCAACATCCATTCGACACATAAAATTGTAATAAGAAATAAGAATTCTTTCTTTTAAGAAAAAATTAAAGGAAATCTTCTTTAAAGTACATGAATTCAACCAGTTAGAGCTTAGGGCCAAACCTACAAAACAACCCTAAATTACACTGTCAACTTATATAAATGCTATGGGTTTCGAGAAATATAAGAAAAATCCTTCAGGGAAAATACTAGAAAATGATTCTTAAGCCTATTCCACTAGCAACCACGTTATTACAAGAAGAACTAAAACCTAAGTCTGGTCATGACTAGTTGTGGCATAAGCGCCGAACCCAGAAAATAACCCATAAATTACACTGAACTTATAGAAACAGTAAGGGTTTCGAGAGTTCTTCGACATTTCTACATGGATTGAAAACCTCATAACAGAACCATCAAACACGTACAAGACATAAATCCGTTTAGCTAGGAACCAGAGGAGAAAAGCATTTGGAAACGATAGATCTTGGGTTATCCACTGGGGTCAAGCTATCGACATTAAGATTGCTGCACATAATTTTGATACAAACCCTAGTGAAGCAGGGGTTTGGCAGAGTGGCTCTCCTCAACAACAAAAATGAACAAATGAATGCCGGCGAGGTACACAAAACTAGTTAGTTACCTTTACGCACCGATATCTCCTAAGCTTCGTCGGATGATGAACATCGGAGATCGACGGTAAAGCAATTTGTAAGTGTCTCTTTAGTGATGCATTATTAGAATGATCCATAACGTGGGTGGTGAATGCTATTTCCAATTTTATAGCAATGTAAATGTCTCTGACATGCGAGGGAAATAGCATTTTCCCTCTCTCTCCATGTTCTATTCATCTATTCACATGCTGTCATTCAGAGGCTTGGGTTATCTGCTGGGTTCAAGCTATCGACATTAAGATTGTTGCACATAATTTTGATACAAACCCTAGTGAAGCACGGGTTTGGCAGAGTGGCTCTCCTCAACAACAAAAATGAACAAATGAATGCCGGCGAGGTACACAAAACTAGTTAGTTACCTTTATGCACCGATATCTCCTAAGCTTCGATGGATGATGAACATCGGAGATCTACGGTAAAGCAATTTGTAAGTGTCTCTTCAGTGATGCATTAGAATGATCCATAACGTGGGTGGCGAATGCTATTTCCAACCTTATAGCAATGTAAATGTCTCTGACATGCGAGAGAAATAGCATTTTCCCTCTCTCTCCATGTTCCATTCATCTATTCACATGCTGTCATTCAGAGGCTTGGGTTATCCGTTGGGTTCAAGCTCTCGACATTAAGATTGTTGCACATAATTTTGATACAAACCCTAGTGAAGCAGGGGTTTGGCAGAGTGGCTCTCCTCAACAACAAAAATGAACAAATGAATGCCGGCGAGGTACACAAAACTAGTTAGTTACCTTTATGCATCGATATCTCCTAAGCTTCATCGGATGATGAACATCGGAGATCGACGGTAAAGCAATTTGTAAGTGTCTCTTCAGTGATGCATTAGAATGATCCATAACGTGGGTGGCGAATGCTATTTCCAACCTTATAGCAATGTAAATGTTTCTGACATGCGAGGGAAATAGCATTCGCCCTTTCTCTCCATGTTCCATTCATCTATTCACATGGTGTCATTCACTCTCTCCATGTTCCATTCATCTATTCACATGCTGTCATTCAGAGGGCGAGCGCTATTTCCCTCGCATGTCATTCACATGCTGTCATTCACTCTCTCCATGTTCCATTCATCTATTCACATCCTGTCATTTAGAGGGCGAGCGCTATTTCCCTCGCATGTCAGAGAACATTTATATTGTTATAATGCCAAGGGCAAGCTCGCAATCATTAATGGCCAACTGGATTCCACCGTCCCATCCAATTCATTTAACTATAATTTTGAAGAAGCAGCAAAGGGTGACGTTTAAATGTTATTTTATGATAGCGCACAAAGGATTTTGTATTCACTGTATTATAATGGAGTTCATATTTATATATACATATGGGAGAATTGGGTAAAAAATATATGGGATATTTTTTTTGGGAGTTTTCAAAAGAATCTTCTGAAACCTTTACCAGATAAACTATGACATATTTATGTGGACTGAGGTTTAACGGACCGATCAGATTGCATCGCGATACGAAAATATTAAATACCTCTGAGGACTTGATGATGGATCATTAATCACCGAGACCCACACATGATCTGTTTAAATAGTTTCACTAGAAAATCCTGTGTGCATGATACAAAGAAGTTCATGAGTCGAATCTTTTTATTTCCTTTAGGGAATAAATAGTTTTGTCCTTCGTTTATTTTATTTATTTTTTATAATATGACTTTTATAATGATGTATGAAGAAAGAATATAGAATATTTATGGAATATTATCTTTTAAGTAGAGATTTAAGTAATCAGGATTTTTGTATTTTAGGAATATTTTGATATGAAAAAATATGTTTATAAATATAGATTAGTTGGCTTGTAAAAAGTTTATTTTTATTAATGATTCATATTTTAT